>PVJL010014713.1:15833-27085 GCA_004026885.1 Lyroderma lyra
GGAGAGAGAGAGAGAGAGAAAGAGAGAGAGAGATGGAGAGAGAGGGGGAGGGGGAGGGGGAGAAGCTTCCCGAGAAAAACCTCAAGACACGGTTCGTGCGGAGAGCCAGCACTGAGATGGAGGTCTGTGTAGCTTCCTTTCCACGGAGAAAGGAACGTGCTGCAGAAATAAGCACCCCGAGTCTACTTGGGGTGCCCCCGCCTGTGTCTTACTCTGCTCTTTAGCACCAGGGGAGAGCCACATCCCGCAATATTTTCCTGCAGGTGGAATTCTGAGCCAGGGTCCCCTAGCCAGCTCCTTGGAAGGGGACTGGGTGATCTTCTGTAGTGACTTCCTTGGACTACGTGAGCCCGAATGCCGGCCTCCTGCTGAGAAGAGCCGGGCCTGCCCTGAGGTGTCCAGGCCTTCAGGATCTGTCCTTCCTTTGCCAGAGCATGAAACTCAAAGCACAAAATCACTTGGTTAGTGTCAGCAGCAGCAACCAAGGCCGGGGGAGGGGGAGTTGGGTGCCTCACTGAGGGAGGGGTGGTCTAGAGAAGCAGGTGAGACAACTGCAGGCCCTCCTGGGACAGAGGCACTCCTTCGTACATGTGCTTTGGGTCAGCGTCTTTATGTCGCCTTGTCCCACCTTGTCCAGGCTCTCCGGGGAAGAGCAGGTGCTCTGGCTGGGGCTCAGTCTCCCGAGACCCCCAGTTAACTGGGGGTCTTCCTGTGTGAGCTCACTGTCGGGGTGGGCGTGCTCTTGGTAACCCCTGGAATCATGCCCTGGGACGTGAGCACACACACCACAAGCGGCACAAGTCGGTGTGACACCATCTTGTAAGTAGCTGCATTGCACACATGGAGAACAGTGACAATGATTACGTTGATTTCTTTGTATTTGAAAAAGCCAAGGTGTCCGGAAGCAAACTCAGCGCGAATCCAGTTCTGAAGGACTTAGGTTTTCTCGCCTGTAGAACTGTTAAAGGACTGAAGGGATCCGTGGGACACACAGGGCACAGTATCTGGCCCAGAATAGGTGCCTTAGGGAGGCTGCTGCTATTATTGTTGTTACTGTGATTCTTGCCCAGGTTTTATTCAAGTCTGAGCTGATACAATGTTTTGCACCTGGATCAAAACACGGCCAGAGTTCTCACCATTGGGCGGTGCGCTCTGTGTTACCTAACGTGGCTGCCGTGGATCAGTACCCGAAAAGGTCATTTTGTCAAAAGGCGTTCACGTTTTAACCTTTAGCTTTTCGAACCTTTCGCTAATTTTGTACTAGCCATCTCAGGAAAGTGCGAGTATAAATGCAGCAATTTCCCAGGCTCTTTATCTGAATAAGTTGGAGGGTGTGTTTGTGTGTGTGTGTGTGTGTACGTGTGTTTGTGTGTACATGTGTTTGTGTGTGTACGTGTGCATGTGTGTACATGTGTTTGTGTGTATGTGTGTTTGTGTGTGTACGTGTGTTTGTGTGTACGTGTGTTTGTGTGTACGTGTGTATGTGTGTACGTGTGCATGTGTGTGTACGTGTGTGTGTACATGTGTGATGTGTTTGTGTGTGTATACAAGTGTGTGTACGTGTGTGTGTGTGTGTGTGTGTGTGTGTAGGGAGGGCCAGAGGAAGGCAGCTCAGAAAGTCTCAGCTGCCTGGATCGCCCCTTAGGGTACCCTTGCTCGCAAATCGCCCCTTAGGGTAACCCTACAAACCGTCTCAGAGGCAGGACCCGACTGTCGGGAACTTGAGGCGCAGCACTGAGACGGAGAAACTCACCATCACATTCAGTTCCCGGAAATGTCCGAGTGTTGTTTCCTCCTCGAAGCTGTATCTTCATTCTTGAATGTTTGCTGAGTCCATTCCAGGTGGATAGAAAGGTGCAGAGGTTCGGCAGGCATTGTGTGGGGTACGGTGTGTGGGCCAGGGTCCCTTTACTCCAGGACCTGGCAGGAGGGGTGAGAGATGACCCCCTCCCCGTTTTCGACTGGCGTGGTTAAATGTGGAAGCGAAGGCAGCTGCCCTGCAGGCACCCACTCCCATCCTGCGGGGGCCGGGGGTGTACAACTGAAGTCCAGGGTGATGCCTTTGCAAGGAAAGGACGTGGCCCTCCCCGTTGGACACGGAGCAGCGACACGCAGGAAGCCTGGGTCCCGCCCTGGCGGCGGGCGGAGTCGTCCGCGTGGACCCGACGTCCGTTCTGGCTGTTCGGGCTGCTGTTCCGGGCAGGGCCTGAGGGGTCGCTCCGCCGGTCCCCAGACGGGCCCTCGGGGCAGCGGGCAGCGGGCAGCGCTGTACCCGGCTGGGTGGAAGCGGGGGACGAAGTGGAGGGCCCGCCACGAGCTGACCGCCACGGCGCCCGTTTGGGGACGGCGACGAGGTCGGGCCGGGCGGGGAGGGCGTCCGGAGGCCAGCCCGGCGCCCGGGCCGTGCACAGGATTTGGACACGCTGGCGTTCCAGGCCGGAACCGCGGCGCTTACCCTCGTGCGGCAAGAGACCCTGCGGTCGTGCCGGCAGGCTGGAGCGCGGCTGGAGCTGCCGGTGGGAGGGCACCATCGGGGACTGGGCCAGGGGCTTCCCAAGTGTGTTCCACAGAAGCCCAGGGGCGCTGAGGAACCTTCTGGAGCACCCAGGGGGCAGATGGGAGGAAGGAGGGGTAGCAATCCTTGTTTCTCCTCGTTGGACCAGGGATCCCCCATTTTTCTGTTTGATGTGGATGTGAGGCTTTCGGCAAGGTTTTATGGAGAAATTAAACCCTTTGACTGGCAGGGGCCTGGGCGAGGTCCGGGGAAGCCCAGCCCGCAGTCTGCCTGCCTGGGGCACCCTGCGTGGGGGACGCCGCGTGTTTCCGGGTCCCCGAGCCCCGGGTCGCTGCCTCCAACGTGGATCCCATGAACTTCCTGCCGCGATCGCTCCGTGTCGAGGGTCGTTACCGTTCGTAACCTTTGGCAATAGACAGGGTCGGCACCAGTGGTAGACCACGAGCGTATCCAAGCTCCCAGGAAACCTACAAAATCCTGCACAGCGTTTCCGGCCTCCATGTATGTGCACTAAAGACCCCCCCACCACACACACACCCCACCCTTCATCTTCCTTTCTATCCTCACTAGAGCTAAGAGGCCCTCCAGGGCAGACAGCCCCACCCGACAGGTCTTCTGCCTGCTGCTGCTTGTGTCGCCTGCATCCTGTCCATTTCATCACGTCCCCATCTCTGCAGAGAGGGGGGCCCGAGCCCCGTGGACGCCTGTCCTTCGTGGTCCTCTTCTTCTCCCGTGCCCGGCCGTGAAGGTTCTCAGGCCCGGAGACGTTTGCCCTTACCCTTGGCCATGGTCTGTCACACAGTCACCAGTTACGCTTTTCCGGGTGAGTTCTACACCAGAAGACATGTAAGAAGCTCTTACTTGAAGCCCCTCAGGTGACTTATTGACAAGAACAATGTCACCTGCCAATGTTAGTTTAACAACAGAGGGAGGGCAGGCGAGGTTAAAGAAAGATTAGCCAATGGATGAGAAGATGACTGTTGGAATAACCATTTTTATCCAAGAAAGTAAAACAATATCGTTAGCACTTAAAGCCATGTCATGAAAACAAGTTTAGTTTCCAAGGGAAGAAAGGAATTGTTGCTACTTTGTTCATAATGCTGGTGGGGACACCCCCAACGTCGTATAACCCTGAGTCGGATTTCAGTATGGCTTCAGCTCAAAAGCTGTGGTTAGCAGCAAGCTCAGGGGCTACAACGGCACAGGCGTCGGGGTCTGCTTGGCCCTCTGGGGGTCTTGTTGGAAACACCGCGTTTGTTAGAGTGACTGCTCTCAACAACTTAACAATGGGAGAACTTGCTCTACGCAGGAGAGGAACGGAGCCAGCCAGTAAATGTCTTCACGACAGTCCCGTCCTAGCTGAGGTGAACTTCTCCGAGGAAACTACAAAAGAAGTCCCTACTCGGTCGCAGGCTCTGGGGGCAGACGCTACGTGGGCAGAGCAGGCAGGGCTCCTGCAGGCTGTGGCTGCAGCTCCCCCATGACCTGTGGGGGGTCAAGGACTTCTTGCCTTTGAGACATTTCCTTCTCTTCTCACTCAGTCTGAAGTCTCGCCCCTGTGCCATGAACTCAGATTGCTCCGGGCCTGTTGTTTCCATTTAATTTTTTCCTGCTGTTTGGGAGTGTGCATGGTCTGGGTTGTGCTACGTAAGTGGAGGGAAGACCTCATCTGTTGCTGTTTGTGGATTGTCCTGAACACCGGGATGCATCTCCGAGAGCCACGCTCTGTGCCATCTGCTGAAACCAAGGGGTTCAGGAATCTGGGAGTGGCAAAGCTGGCCCAAGGCAAATGTCCACATCACCTGAGAGGGAGGCCGATCTGCCAACTCCCTGAGCACCTCTGGTATGCCAGAGCTCAGCTCAGTGTTAGACAGGTGACAAGGGGTAGAAAGCAAAGAGAAAGCCCACTGGACTCCGATCCTGAGCTAGAGCACAGCTGTGGTGGTGACAAAAATGACACAGTTTCCCAGTATGGGGAGTTCTTTGAAATGCACCCATGGGACCACCCCTCCCTGCTAGCACCCCAACTGATGGAAGAGCCTTGTTTTCGCCCTTCCTCAGCTGCAGCTGCAGGCCGGTGGGTGCTGACTGACCCACTGGCTCCGTTTCAGCACACACAGCAGACCCCCAAAGGGTGGAGCCGAGTCTCTGTCCCGCCCCGCCCTGGGGTGGGGGGCTGTGTCTGCCCCCGCCCCTGGGGGCGCCCTTTTCTCCTCGCAGAGGTGCCCCACAGCCCACTTGATTCACTGAAGCTCCGTGCCAGACCAAGAAGCCTGGAGAGGGAGATGAAGGAGCCAGCAAGGTCTGCAGACAACTCTGCGTGGAGACCTGAGGACGTTCCTGGGCTTTTCAAACCCACGTCGCGAACGACACGCACACACGCACAGACCCTCCCTGACTGCTGGGTCTGTTTTTATTTGGAAAAGCAGCCATGTTGTCACTCTGGGAGCGCGGGGATGAAGGCCGATGTGGCTCATCACGCCCGAGCGCCCCTGCTCCCGGCCCCAGCCACGATGCCAACTTCTCCCCGTGGTCCTTCTCCCAGGTCCCTGCGCAGCACGCGGCCTTCGAGGGCCTTCCGGGTCCCAGGCTGTTCCCGAGGGGTGCCACCGGGGCTGTCCGCCAGGCCTGGGCACCCCTGGATCCACGGGGAGCAGTCTTCGCTGCGAGGAAAGCTGAAGGCAGTCGCTCTTCTGTGAGTGCCTGACGCCCCAGGTGTCTGGGAAAGGCACCAAAGTGGGAGAGTAACGTCCTGCCCGAAATGCTGCAAACAGAGAGAGACGGGACGCTCCTCTGGGACGTGACCCACATACTCAGGACGGAAGTCAGGCCTGCGGTTCTGTCGCAGCGCGGTTCCTGTTCGCACCAGTTACGGACGCATTCCTGCCTTCAGGGCGGAGGCTTGGCCTTGGCCTTCGCCCCTGTTCCCAGGAGCAAAGGCGGCGCCAGCCTGTGGCGCCCGCCCTGGGCCTTGCTGCTGCTCCGCGGGCTCGTGCCCTGCCCTCCGGGCACACAGAGCCCTCTGCGTGCGCTGCGCCGCGGTGCTGGCCCAGGCTGCGGCCCTCGGCCCGGGGCCGGCCCGGCTGTCCACGGTGACACACGGTTTAGCCACTTTTGGAAAAGCAAACGGACTCTTCTGGAACGCGGCTTTCCGTGATGAGTGAGCGTGCTCTGTGCACCGGTTCGCACGCGCGCACCTCCGTGCGCATGCCCACACCCGTGCGCCCGCGGCCCACACTCGCTGCGTCCTGAAACCCTCGTCACTGGCACTTTCTCCGGTAACGGGAGTGATCGCTCTGATGGGAAAGGCGGAATTGGGCTCTGGAGTGACTTCCTGAGAAGTAAGTGAGAAAAGTTTACTGGAACTTGTTATTTTTTAAGATGAAAAGTTTGTTTTCCCTTAACGGTTTGCTCCAAAAAAAGCAGCTCTCACCATATGTTTTCCTGGCGGGAGGGAGGAGGGGGCGGCCCGTACAAGCTGGATGCTGACTGAATACTGCAGCCCTGGAGTCCACTGGCGGCCAGGCACCAGGATCCCCGAGAGGCCTTGACCTGACCATCAAGTTGAAGGCTATTTAGGAAAGTCCTGGGCAGACACGGTGCCTCCTGGGTGTCAGAGAGGCCAGCAGCTCCATTGATGACCCAGAAGGGCAATCCCCACCCCCCAGACGAGGAAGGGGTCAGTCTATAAAATGTTGGTAAGATGTTCTGAGCCAGTTTTACACGTTTTAGGGGAAGATGACGGAGAGCCTTTGAACACTGACCTGTATGTGGGAAGTGGCCCTGCCCAGGGCAGCCAACGCGGACAGAGAGCCATGCAAGCGTAGATTCGGGACTCCAAGGAGCCGTAGAGTATCTCCATGTCACCCCTGTCCTCCCGGTAGGATATGTCACTACCATTACCTGGATGGGGCCCTGCCTGCCCTTCTCTCACAGTTTTGCATGGAATAAAATTTTGTGGGCTACCTTGGTGATTTCCCAGAGGGATTATTGTCAGTTCATTTATTCACTCACCAAACATTTATCTGGTGCTGACTCTGTGCCTGGCTTTTTCCTGAGCTCTGAGAAAACAAAAATTAATAAAATATCCATTTACCGTATTTTGCTGTGTATAATGTGCACTTTTTTGGCCCATATTTGTGAAGGAAAAATAAGAGTATGCATTATACATGGGTAGTACTAATTCCGTATGTATATAAAAGTTTTTAATTCTTTTATTTATGCTTATGTGTTAAAAGTGCCACTCTAGAAATCAATAATGATATCCATATGCAAAATAATACCAACGTAGTGCCAACGTGGGGCAACCCTGCACTAAACATAAGTAATCAGCTAAGGTCGAGTGTCCCCCTGCTTGGTCTCCTGGACTTGAAGGTTTGGTCTCTGGAGAACCCTGAAACTGAAGCCGTATGCACAGCTTGGAGAGGCTTTCTGAATACTGGGAAGCAGACCTCACATGGTTGCCTTCGCTCGGTCATCTTTATTTCTAATATTTTTTGGGTGCAATCGAGGAAAACCTCATCCTTAAGTCTTCGATCTAAAAATGGAGAAACAGGACAATGGGATTGACTGTTAAGAGGACTCTGTCATCTGGGGATTTTTCACCTCCTCCCGCCCCCTGCCCAGCGTGTGCACCGAGCCCAGCTGGTGTCCAGCAGGGGGCACACCGAGGAGGACCTGAGAGCAGGTCACGGATGAGGTACCTGCCTCCTCAAAGCCCGCCGGGTGGTCACTGCTTCAGCAGGTGCCACCAAGGTACCATTTTCTCGGCATGCGACGTTCGGTTGGTTGTGCCCATGCTGAACTGGCATTATTTTCTAATAAAATTCAACTTTCTGGTGTTATTTTTTTCTCGTCCAAGCAACAGCCTGTGCACACGTCATAGCTGCTGCTCCCGTCTATTGAGACATCTTGTGAGCCGACATGGGAAGGCAGTTCCAAAGTCACGTCTGCGTCATGCAGTTTATCTTTGAATGGAAAGGAAGGATGCCAAGGGCCCCCTCACTGCTGATGGCACTTGGGTGCCATCAGAGCTTTCTCAGCGCGCCACCGAAGGGCGCACATGGCCGCCGGAGGCTCACGGTTCCTGAATAGCTCAGAATCTTCAGCGAGTTTGTTCTACTGTCAGAGACAATTGCCCTATGCTTTCCTTGATGAACTTCTCATTTTATAAATATTTCTTCAGTAAAACTCACTCTGCTGGGGAGAAACAGGGCCTCTTGGCAGCAAAATACAGATGAAGCTTGCACGACCTCATCATTAGTCCCTCGTGCTGTCAGACTGATGAAAAAGTTCAGAAGTAGCGCGTTGGACAACATCACTAACTGCGCAGAGCGGAGTAGCACTCAGGGAAACAAGATTTTTAATCATATGTATAAATCCTGAAAGTTCTTTGTCTTCATCTCCTGAAAACTGCTTTCAGCAAGAGCACAATTTTGACAGGCTTTTTGTTCAAAATCTTAAGTTTCCATAAACGCTAAACCACAAGGAACCGTCTTTTTTAAAGAATTCACGTAAAGTATGTAATTTTGGAATCTGGCGAGTGGACACAGACGCTTTGGGCCCCTCATCTAGCTATAGTACTTCTTTTTTTCATTCATTTTTATTCTTTATTATATCCGAACCAGGGGTGATTTATCAGGCTAGGTAGGTGGTTGTACATGATTTAGATTTATCTTCCTCCTTAAGAAAATTTGGGATGCTAAATGTGAAATTCTGCCTTAAATTCCTCTTCACAGATAAGATTTTGATGCCTCTATTTTTCACATCACGTGGCTGGATACTTTCCAGACAGACCTCTTATAGAAATGAATGAGTGTCACCTGGGTTTCAATAAAATGTTATTTGGGAAAACTGGGGATGGGTTGGAGTTGGCCTATGGGCCATGGTTTGCTGACACCTGCTGTGAAGGAAGACCATATCATAATCACAAAACTGTCTAAATTAATACTTAATTTAAGGCCATTTTATTGAGGAACCTAGCACAATGTTTTATAAGTTCCAGAAAGGTGGGGGTGGGGTGGGGCTTTATAAGCAAGACAGGAAACCAAAATGTCTTCAAAGTCTGACAAATCTGAACCCATAAAAACTAAATATTTTTTCCATAGCTGAAGATAATCCAAAAAACATCTTGACAGAGATGATGGGATTAGAGAAAATATTGGAAACACATATGTTACAGTATTACTGTCTTTAATATTGAGAACTTCTAACAAATTATTGAACAAAAATAAAAAAGGAAAGTGGGAAAGTTGTTGAAGTTGAAATGAAAATGAAAATCAAACATTTGAAAATACGAGGGCTGTCCAGAAGGTATCCAGCATGCCCATTCCGGGGCTGACTTTGTTTGGTGGCACGTTGTTTTATCCTTATGTAGCCATGTGAGTGGCGTTGGCTCGTGGCATTGTTACCCCTTAGAATTTGTGTCTCTCTGCCGGGATACACCCAAGGTTTAATGTCCAATCGCTCTGGTCTCATGAACAGCACTTGTGTATGTGGATAGCTCTAGAAATATTGTGACAATAGGACATTTGATCAAATCAGGGGTCCTAGGAAAGTCTAACCTGAAAGTTAGTACTCAAAGGCCCATAGGTGAATGTGGAGTTGCGGAGGGGAAAAATGACTTCTTAAGGTCCCCAAAGCCCTTTGCTCCAACAGTCATGCAACTTCAGGGCATGATTTATTATGACGAAGAAGCAAGGTTCGTATCCTTCCAAATCAGGAGAGTAAACCCTCTCTGTGAATTCAGGCTAGAAGCTGTACAACATCAACAAACCCCCAAAAGCCATGATCTTTCATTGTCTTCTCCTGTCTGCAAAGGCGAACACACATCTGCTGGCTCCTCAGCCCACCGTGTGTCCACTAAAAGGTGCCTGGGGTTCCTGCTAAATAATCTCCCAGGACCCACTGAGTGTGTTACGGCCCGATTCAAAAAGGATCCCAGAGCGAATCGCACAGAACCGGGTGAGACGTAAAAAGGGGTTTCCTCCGTACGGCTGTCCCCGGGAACGCCACGGAGGGCGGTGGGGACGGGCATGGGCGTGCACGTCACACTCCTGCTGCTCTGTGAGCTCCCTCAGCTCCCGGGAAAGGCATTCCTCTGCCAGTCGTCACATGGCGTCGTGCCCCAGCCCCAGGGGGGGAGTGTCAGGTCTTGTATGGAGTATTTTAACTTCATTTTTTAATGACCATTTATTACAATACCCTCAGTGGTAAATTAGGGGTCCAGGTCTGTTTCAGGGGACCACGGCTCACTTCCTGTTCCTGTCTCGTCTGTCTTTCCCTCCGTGCTGGCCCATTGTCCCCCCGCCTCTCTCGGCTTGACAGCCCCTTCAAGCTGCTAGTTCCACAGTGTCACAGGCAGATGCCAAGTGGGGGATAAGTCACAAAATCACTTTGGGAAACATAATTATCATTGAAGCATCCCACCATGAGCTTCATTTGGGTCACACACGTCCCAGGGCTCCGTCCACGAATGTCCCTTTGAGCGCCCTTGAGTGGCCTCCCCCCACCCCGGCGTGGTCTGCAGCGGGCTCTGCGTGGCGTGGTGTTCCACATTCCATCAGAAATCCAAAACCTGTAAACACACTGACAGCAGTGGGCAGAAGGGATGTCAGACACTCTCAAATGAGCAACAAATGCAGGGAGAGCAGGGCCAGACCGAGGGGGCTGACGGCTTGCACAACCGCGGAGGGGCTTCGGCGGGGCCCCGAACCATATGGTGTGCTGAGCGGGGGCCGGGGCGGCGGGGGCCGGGGCGGCGGGGGCCGGGGCGGCGGGGGCCTGGCCGCGGACCGTGGAAACACGAGCGCCAGGGCTTTTGTTTCCTTGTGTGTGCTTTCTTTCCTTTAAATATTTACTGTCTGTCTTTTGCCAGGGGGCTCCCGTCCCATATGCAGGGCAGGCTGTTTTGGCACACGGGAGCAGGGGACCCGCAGGAGCGCATCGATTGTGTGTCCCCTCCAGCTCGCTGGCTTGCCTCCCCAGCGTGACGGTGAGCAGAGACCCGCCCCGGTCTTCACGCCGGGCCTGGGGGCTTCTGGGAGACGGGCGCTGGCCTTGCAGGAGCCCAGGCCCACGCCCACAGGGTTAGACGTGGACCCAGGGCAGCAAACTGGTCGGTTTGTGGAAGGGACAGGCCTGTGTCGGGCTGGAGGTGGGGGGTGGTCCGCCCCGCAGTCCGAGGCCGTGGGTGGGCGGCAACGGCGGGCAGACCGCATGGCAGGGAGGGCAGCGTCTGGCTTGGAGGCTGCTGATGGGGCATCTTTCACCACCCAAGGAAGGGTGGCAAGGGGGTGGGGGGCCAAGGGACACTGTCTGGGAGAATGGGGTGGGGGCTGGGGAGGGTGGCACATTCCCAAGTGAAGCAGAAACGTACCACATTAGTCCCGGGCCACGAGCCACGTGTGAACCAAGCGAGGGTACGCAATCAGCGCTTACCGCCCCGGGGCGCCCAGGCTGCCAAACACACGGCTTAGCAGAAACGGGAAGGGTCGGCGGTGAGCGAGGAGGGGGCGAGGGGCGCAGCGCCGGGCACGTGCTGAGGAGGCGGCCCGGGGGCCGCACGCACCCCGCTCTGCCCAGCTCGCGTGGGTCGTGAGGGGTGAGGGCTGCCGGAGCCATCCCTCCGTGCCCAGGAGGGTCTCTGAGGGATTCCATTTGTTCCCCGTGTGAGCCGAGGAGGAGCAGGTGTGAGGTGTCAGGCAGACACCGGGAGGGCAGGGAGATGGGGGGCAGG
>PVJL010014714.1:0-27005 GCA_004026885.1 Lyroderma lyra
AACTAATCAAATCTATTTTATCTGTTCATTATTTTCATAGCAGAAAGAAAGCCACAAAGGAACTATTCATGAACACACACCTGAAAAAAGGTGTAGGAAAGACTGTTAAAGTGGCAGGTATGGAAAGCACATACTTTAAAATCAGGGTCCTATCTGCAAGAAAAAAAATAGGCTTATCTACACTGAAAGCTTTAACAGGCATCCATGTCATTTGCTCTACTAAATTAATTGTGTTGCATATCGCCACAATCCTCTTACTAGCATTAATGCTTACCTACAGCAAGTAACTCACTCCCATCTATTATCTCTGAGCAAATAACTTACTGCCAATTAAACCCCTCACCTTCATAAAAATTAGAGATCTCATTGGGTATCTGTAGGAAATTTTGTGGCTTAGGAGAGATTTTTCCATTTATAATGGCAGTAAGGCCTATCCAATTCAGCTAACAATTATCTCTGTATGATATAACCTATGTTTGTCTGCACACATCTATATAAGGAAACAACTCCCATCTCTATGCTCAGTCTAAATGATCCAGGTAGGCTTGTATCACACTCAACAAGAGGAGGAGGCACATGACACCAACTGAGGTAGAACAGCCCTATTCCCACAACCATTCCAATTGGTTTAGAAATGGACAACTAACTCAAAGTAGACCAAAAGAGTCAAACTAAGGATTTCTAATAGGAGTTACGAGGAAAGAGGTGCTTGTTTTGTTTTGTTTTTAAACTGCTGAAACTGCTAGCTCTACAGGTCACTAAGTCCAGAACTATAGGGGTCATTTTACTCTGTGGATAAAGCATGCCTGAGATCTCATGAGGCCAAAGTAAAAGAGAATGGCCAAGAAATCAAAATATTTTTGACACTGACTTTTGTGGAGCATCCAATTCAGCTATTCTGAAACTAGAACACTCACTCCTTAAGCTTCCCTGAGCTAATAAATTCTCTTACTTTAAAAACTACTTTGAATTAGGTTCAACCCTTCAACTAGAGTCCTAAATAATCTCAAAAATCTTGGTCATGTTTTTATAAAGTACAAAATCAAAAACCAAAGCAGCTGCACAGATCCATTTGCTCAAGAACATGTTACTATCAGTCTAGTGACCAGTAACTTGTCATCCAACTGTACCATCATGTTTAATGACGCTAAAGGAAACACAATTTAATTTTTAAATATAATTTATTTTTCCATTACAGTTGACATTAGTTTCAGGTGTATAACACAGTGATTAGACATTTATGTAACTTATAAATGATCACTCCAATTAATCTATACAGTACCCGTCTGACCCCATACATAGTTATTTCAATATTATTGACAACATTCCTAATGCTATACACATCCCCATGACTATTTTGTAAATACCAATACAATTTAATTTTATGTAACTCCAAGGGACATAATGGAACACTGTTAAAATTATACTTTTCACCTGCACAGGTGCCCTGTCTTAAAGGAGTGAAAGGGGAAAGAACTGAAGAACCAATGTTGAGGAACCAATACATCTAGCTTGTTCATCTCTTACTTCAGGTTTATTCTGAAATTAGGTTCTAAGCCAGAGGAGACCTTTAGACCTCAAACTAAATGCTGGTGTTTTGGATGGGTGGCTTTAGTTATTTATTCTTGAGAGAGAATGGGGTAAAGATACAAAAAGGGAAGACTATCCTAAATTAGGAGAACCATCCCAAGGAATGCAAGCCAGCAAGGAATGAACCAATGATGTAAAAAAAAATCTGCCTACTGAAATTAATTAGGAAGAATTTAGAAAAGATCATATTTAATTTTCTCCTTCTGGAAGAAGATTAAATACACTTCTACAAAATTGATACTTCAAATAGGTAATAGCTTCATAAAAATATTTTTCTCCAAAGTACCACATTGAAGGTATAAATAGTCATACCTGAGCACTATTTTATAAATTTGCTACTTATAAAAAAGAAATTTCCTTACTGGTGATGTAACTGTCGGCAGCTCTCAATATGAGTAGATGTATTTTGATGCTGAATCCAATCCTATTACAAAAGGAGAAAAGTGCTGAAATTAGAATATTCCTCATGTTGACTAATGAAATTATGTTTTTAAAATGACACAGCACACTTTTTTTTTCAAATACTAAACTCTAGTTACAAACAGTATTTGGCTACTCAATAAAATCTTACAAACAAAAATAAGGCCTTCAAAGACACTTCATAGCATATACCTCATTGATGTGACTTTAAAACATTTTAGTATAGAAAGCATTTTAAAAATCATATCCACGTATACTCATTTTGAAATCATAAATATATTTAAAATGGGAGAAAAGAAAAGCATGGATAAGACTAACTCATCTTAAATATAAAAATAACATTCCAGAGAACACCAGAAATTCTATAAATAAAATGGCATCTTCAAAATATAGGGACTCAGTGACTTTTACCTCTAAAATGAAGGTAATAACATTAACAACAAAAATATCCTTCCTCTGAGACCAGTAGCATTCCAAACAAGATACTATATTAACAAGGGATAAAATCAGTAAAAATATGAAAAGCTGATACTGATCAAATCTAATTTCTTAAGGGAAAATAACACCATTTCAAAGACGCAATATACTTTACATATAGAGCTTTGTGATTAACAAAATGCTTTCTTATGCATTACTTCATTTACAAATCTGCTCTAAAATTATGTTCTGTAGCAATAAATAGCTCCTGGAAGATATAGCTGATTTAAAAAAAAAAGCAATACCGTTTTCAAAGATATAGTCCCCCAAGTGAAACATTAGTTAAAAGTAACATGTATATGATTCAGTGTTTTATTGTTTCTCCAACCTCTGAGAAGGCAGAACACTTACTAAAGAGTTCTGTATTTTAAAACTTTCCTTGAGAAAAAAGTTATTCATTTCCATTTCAAAAATACTTTATTTTATCACTGCAAAAGACAAACTAGAAATTACCACAGTTCAAACCATAGCTGACATGAATTATGGAATCTGCCTTGTCAAGAACTATCTGTGTGGACATCCTGCTCAGTGGTACAAATAAAAAGCTAGTAGAGATTGGCAGTTATCAAGTCTCTAGTACTGTTAAACCCATGTCTTTGACAGTAACTGAACACTGTTTACATCAAACAGACACACACACTGCCAGGTAAAATGGGCATGATTTATTTGGACCATGAAGTGTCTTAGATTTTATCCTCAAATCCAGATTTCCAGGTTTTCTTTAAAAATAAAAAAAGGGAAGGAAGACGTAATATTGGACATGCATGTATTCTATATAGCAACTATCAGCTAATGCTGAGAGCTGTCCCATTTAAGGCATATTCTTTCCAGTTATATACATAAACACACACACATTCTCTACTGTCTTTTAAAAGGTCCACTTTACTCATGGACATTACTTACTTTAAGTTCAGTATATATATCTATTGCCATTCCAGTTTCAACTCTCTAAGTACCAGTATGCAGATGAGAAAAGAGTCTTAAAGCAGTACTGCCTCTCCAGAGAAACTACCTACTAAAGAGGAAATGCTTCACGGACTTGAGAGACTTCAAAAGAAAACTGTGAAAATATTTACCCACATCAGAGCTCATGCTCTATCCTCCACCTACCTCAAAAACCTTTTGTCAATACTTTCTCAAACGGAATTATTTGAGTCAGAAAGACATAGTTTTATTTTAAAACAAATAGTCTTCTAACTGAACGGCAGCCAAAAAGACATAATCTCTAAACCCAGGAGAGCTCCTCCTTTAATGTCTAAATCTCAATTTAGAAAAAATAAAAAAAATTTTCATATTCTATCATTGCTTCTTTCAGGCTACAGTTTTAAAGACTCCAGAGGTAGAGAACATACTGTTAGATGTTACTTAGTAAGAAAAACTTTGTAATTGATAATTTACATTTATTTGTCATATTATCTGTCATATATATGCACACTTACAAGGCAGTAAGTCATCACAGAAACAAGAGAAGTAGTTCGTGGTATCTAAGTCCATGTTCATAAATTCCTATCATTTATTTAGTTGTCTAGTAGTGAAGAATTCATTGGTTAACTCTATTGTGCTGTTTTGACTGTTAAAAGGTGTTCATTTTAAATGGTGATCAATCTCTGTGAATTCTAATGATCATAAAATGATTCCTTTTCCTCTCTAAAATTTACTTTTATTATATTAACCCAGCCTTTCACCAGCAAAGGCTCAAATTAGGTGCCCTTCCCTATGTCTTCTCATTCCTATTCATCCTGCACATGTCAGCCAGATTTATCTCCCTAAGACACACTTAGTGCAGTTAGTCACTATTACTCAATTAGTCTTATCTAACTACACTACACAAGTCTTTTGATGTCAGAAAGCATAGCTACACTTCTTTTAAATTACACTGTTAAATACATAACAGGTGTTGGTAAACTGATAATGCTGGCCTGAAATCTAAGCCCAAAAATCAAGAAAGAAATATTGAATATCTCTCCCCTACAGCATATTCAAACAAATGAAATACAATCACCATGCCATTTGTTGAGCAGTAATTTTTGTTTTTATTCCTTAGATGTGTAATTAGTAGAAAGGAAGACTGTATAAACTGTTTATCAACAACATCTAAACTTTTTAGTTTTTCATTTCTGCCCCAGCACCTAACAATTCTTGGGCTACACATAAAACAGTCATGTACAGGGAGTTCCCTGGTGGTGTAGTGGCTTAAGGCTTGGGCGCTAGCGCTGTCAACTCTGTGGCCTGGGTTCGATTCCCGGCCAGGGAACTACCCACATACCAAAAAAAAAAAAAAAAAGTCATGTACAAAACTGATAATCAGTAAATACCAACTGAATAAATGTATACCTTTTCTATTCTACAGAATAAAAATGAAAATATTTAAATTCTTTATTGTCAGGTTTTTTCTTTTTTTGGTTTCATCACAACTAACTGAAGTTTCAAAATAAATGGAATACAAAGAGCCTAACACTCAATTAAGTACTTACACTAGGGCTACTTACAGATTATAACTAAGTGCTATGAATTACTGCAGAATTTTTCAAGACTTTGCAACTATTATTTTATTAGAACTCAGCAAATCTGGCTAAAATGAGGGAGATTGTTGCTTTCCTTTGCTGGAGTTAAGCTTAAGACAGGCATGTCCAACCTGTGGCCTAGGACAGCTTTGAATGCGACCCAATACAAATTCTAAAAGTATGAGATTATTTTTGCCATCTTTTATTTTTATAGGTCATCAGCTATCATTAGTGTTAGTGTATTTTATGTGTGGTCCATGACAATTCATCCACAACGGCCCAGGGAAGTCAAAGGTTGGACACCGCTGCCTTAAGACAAAAGGATTAGCTCTAGGTATCAGACTCTCTTGTTGGTTGAAACTTGGTGAGTGGGTCACAGAACGACAATAAAAGGGCAGCAATGGAAGGAGAATAAACAAGAGAATTAGTAGCTACAGATTTTAAAGCCTATTCCAAACAGAAAACCAATGCTGTGCCTTTAAATCAAAGCTTGTTCCCATGGGAAGGACATTCCTTCCTGACCATTTATGATGTGAATCTATAAATCACACCAGTACATAGAAGCAATAGTGGTTTCCAAACATACATAAGCAAATAAAACATTCTTGGAAATTCCTACTAAATTCCACAAATGATTATTATCAAAGAGCATATTCTACATTACTCGGTATCTCTGTAAAATACTTTCTTCTAGCTATACTAACCATGAAGATACCTAAGTCTTCTTTATTTTTAAAAGATTTTTCTCTAAATTGCTGTAATTTTACACACTATTCCAAGCCCGCAGCTGGTCCCCAAATAACTCACCTCAATTTTGATATAAATTAATTTGTTTTAGGAAGCTCCCTCTCATGGAACACTAAAAATCCTAGTCTAGATGGAGACAGACATATTTAAAATGACATTAATGGCCCTTAGCTCAAGATAAACAGATACATACAAGGCTAGAATTATGTCTCCTCAAAGTGTGCAGTACAAATGGTTTATTCCAACCTGTGTGATACTAACAGATTCTCTTATTTAGATAAAAGTGACTCATGTGACAATGTATTATAAGATACAATTTATGTTATATAAATATTATGTGGCATAAATTTTCTGGAACTAATCAAATGTTCAAAATAAATGCACGAACCATCTGGTGTGCGCAGGCACAGGAATACAGAAACCCTAATACTCAATTCAGTATTTAGACCAGGGCTACTCATATTACAACTAAGTGTTACAGTTGCAAACAAAATTAAGTTCTGCCATTTCCTGAATGCCTAGTTAACACCAGCATCCATGAGAACTGAGAGGAAACTGGGGCGCTGAGCATCATTACACAGTGATCTTTAAAAACACTCACCTTCAAATGACTACATTCTACGTTACACAGAGAACAAAAATGTGGAAATATTCTTGGGGATGCTGCATAATAATCATTCATCATAGAAGGAGTTGGAAGTCTCTTCATCTTCTGGGCATCAGCATGTGAAAATTTTGGTAGCCAGGATGCTTTCACAATCCCAAAAGGAGACTGAATGGGAATGTCAGCCTCGGAACGGTAATTCTTTTCACTTCCTCCTGATCCATGCATACGAGATGAATTAATCACAGGCTCACGTGGGATCCGTTCTTGTTGGCTTACAGCTGAAATTAATTTCGATGAAAAAGGTTGCTGGTTCATAAATGGAGGAATCAGAGATCGACTCATTGTCTGGTTAACTGTATGGCTGACAGATTTTACAGGTTCAAGGACTGACTGTCTTCCTGAAATGTGTAAGCCTGACATCTTATTTCCACTCTCAATTGGGAAAAAGGACCGATTATTGGAGGACTGACTCGGAAAGTCCATCCGTCGAAATACATCTTCAACAGGAAACATAGAATTACATATCATATTTGGTGCGGGAACAGACGCAGAAATACCATGCTGTGACCGAAATTCATTCTTTTCCTCATCAGTTGGAATTGCAGGATCATAAATACATACTTCAAGTGGATCTTCTGTGTAGCCGTATTTGCTTGCATGCCCATAATCAATCACATTACTTGAAACTGCCTCTCCACCAAGTGCTTCCTTATTTCTGCTCTGAGAAGGTATATTAGGTAATCGGCGCCCCATTTTTCGCATTCTTATATCCCTCAAAATTAATGGCATATTTTCAGGAGTTAGCTGTTCATCTGGATAGCGACTGAGTTCTTCTAAGTCTTCATTAGATAATCCAAAACTTGCTAAGATGCTTGAGGCACTCTCTTTTGTATAGCGGCTCTGCACTTTAGGACTCTGCTCTATAACCTGTGTTACACATCGCTGCTTCACTCCCCCTGATGCAGATACCTTAGGCTCATCCCACAGGTTACCACGAGGCTTCCCCTTTTGTTGTGCTTCATGAAAATCCAGTTTTTCTTTGGTCAATCTTGGATCAGTTCGGTGTTGAGTTACCTGAACATTCATTCTCGGTGGTCCCATGTTCTGATAAGATTCATGGCCAGCAAATCTGTGTGGCATTCCCATAGATCCAGGCCTCATAAATGGTCCTGGAGGCCTCATTCCAGAAGGGTTAGGTGCTCGTGGCCTCTGAAGTGGAAAGTTTCCTCGAGGATCAAACCTCGGTGTCGACATGGCTATTTTCAAGAAAGCCTGATTTAATAAAGTATAAGGTGGTATTGAACTACGTGAGGCAACGGCATTCAGCTGCTGAAGCGCCAACTGAGTCTTAATCTGAGCAAAGTGCAAAGGAGATGGGCCCAACAGAAGTGGGTTTGCAATGCACAGGTTCAAGGAATTCACAAGTGGTGCGAAATTTTCCAAGAATAACACAAAGCTGAAAGTTAAAACACAAATATTAGATCATTTTAACTCAAACTACTTAATGAAGTGGGTTCTACAGCCAGTGTAAAACATTTTGAAACAAAGTCAAGAAATCATTCTGCATTTCATACACTTTAAGAACAGTGCTTACAAGGATTTTAAACTTTCAGAAACACTTTCTCTTCTTTTCTTTCCCAAATCCAGACAGAACACAAACCCCAAACTTCAAGCCAGAGTTCACATACAGTGTATTGCACTGGGTGCTGTTCTAGGTACTGAGTAGTAATTAACTCCTAAATAATCTTGAAATACAGTGATTTATTTCATGCTTTAATACTGAAAAAATAAAAAAAGACAAAGGCATTAAAATACTTAGAAAGGCAGGGCAATCAAAATGGTGGAGTGAGAGGATGTTCCTGAAACTTCTCTTGGAAATTATAAAATCCGATTAGGGAAGCCCCAAGTGACACAGCCTCATCTGAGGGATCCACCCACCACAAGAAAACACGGAAAGGTCAGAGAAACAGGACAAGAGTGAGAAAAGGGAAGGAAGCAGTGTGTGGTGACCCCAGCCCAGGGCTGGCAGGACTGAGGAGAGGGCAGGGAGAGGGTGGGGCGGGAGGAAGGGGCTGAAGCTCAGTATGATCCCAGGTGGGCGCAGGAGCTGACAGTGGAAGGCCTAGGGAGGGGACAAGATAAAGCCCAAGCCAAGGAGCACTAAGGCCCTAGCCAGAGCACCATGCCTTGGGTGTGACAGGGCCTGAACAAAGGCAAGCTAAAGTGCCCAGGGAGAAAACAGACACCCAGCTAAACACAGCGTGGAACTAGAACTAGGAGCAGATAGGTGCAGAACTTGCCCACAATTTGGCCCTTGAAGAGCTAAGAGCTTGAGACTAAGTGCTGAAAGCTGGAGGGTTGCTGACCAAAACAAACACAATCCCCAGTGATATGAGGCCCAGGAAAAGAAAGCAGTGCTGAGAGTGTGCAACCATCCCGACCATCTCCGTGCACTCCTGAAAGAGGGCGAAGCTTACTCCATGGTGTGCATCCCTTCAGCTCCAGTGTGCTCCTGACGAAGGACCAAGCTTGTATTGGAGCACACACCAGGCATAGCTCGGCACTCCTCTGACTGAGGAGCAGGCTTATGTTGCAGAGTGCTCCTGCCAAAGGGAGCCAGCATCCAAGGCAACCTACAAACTCAGGACAAACAGCAGTGATGAACTGCACTGCCCCCACGGCTGGACAAAACTGTGACAAGGGAGCCTGGCAGCTTTCCCTTGATCTCCCGCAACCAGCAAATACTCTGTGCAGAAAACAAGCCCTAAGGCCTCCCCAACAAACCCCACCCCCATGGGAACCAGCAAGGGGGCTCAGGGAAACGGTAAAACAAAGGCACAGCGGCTTCTGCCTGCACTGATCTGAGGTAGAGAATATTCCAGGACCTGCTAGCTAGAAATAAGCAAGTTTCCCTTTTCATACTTCTGCAACTAAGAGGGTTTACACAGGCTGGAAACTGGCTGAATAAACATGGTATACCTATATTTTGCAGCTAGGAAAAAATGCTATTATATATCCTGTTAGGTTAGAACTTAAGGATAAGAATTAGTGGATTAAAAAAAAAAAAACCATTCAAGTTATTTTCCTCTTTTATATATGAGTCTATACACAAGAAATAAGATGCTGGTTAAAGATGAAATGGCGATACAATAGTATTACATATGTAAATATGTAAACAGTGTTACATCACCTAAATCTAAAGTCAAGTTGCTAAAAAGCTTCTGCACAGCAAAAGAAAGCATCAACAAAGCAAAAAGAAAGCCAAGTGAATGGGAGAAAATATTTGCAAACAATGCATCTGACAAGGGTCTAATATCTAAACTATATTAAGAACTAGTATGACTCAACAACAAAAAACAAACAACCCAATTTAAAAAATAGGCAGAGGACCTAAATAGACACTTCTCCCTCTAAGAAATATAAATGGCAAACAGACCTATGAGAAAATGCTCAACATTATTAGCTATCAGGGAAATGCAAATCAAAACCACAATGAGACACCACCTCACACCTGTTAGAATGGCTATTATCAAGAAGACAAGGAATAATAAGTGCTGGAGAGGATGTGGAGAAAAAGGAACTCTCGCATACTGCTGGTGGGAGTGCAAACTGGTACAAACACTATGGAAGACGGTGTGGAGGTCCCTCAGAAAATTGGGAATGGAGCTACCATATGACCCGGCAGTCCTCTTTCTGGGTATCTACCCCAAAAAACTTGAAAACCTTAGTCCACAAAGACTTATCTACCTCTGTGTTCATTGCAGCGCTGTTCACAATGGCCAAGACATGGAAACAACCAAAGTGTCCTGTGACAGATGACTGGATAAAGCAGCTATGGTACATATACACAATGGAATATTACTCAGCTATAAGAAAGATGAAATACTGTCATTTGCGACAAAATGGATGGACTTAGAGATCATCACGCAAAGCAAAATAACCCAGACAGAAAAACCAACAACCATATGACTTCACTTGTATGCAGGATATAAAACTGAAAGCAACCAAGAAAAAACAAACAAAAAACTCATGGGCACAGTCAACAGTTTAATGATTATGTGGGGGTAAGAGGTGGGAGAAGAGGGAGGAAGTGGGAGAAGAAGGAGGGAGTGGGAGAGGAGGGAGGGGGAGCCAAATATATGGTGATGGAAAGAGAACTCGCACTGGGTGGTAAACATAATGCAATAACAGATGATGCACTATAGAATTGTATATCTGTAACTATGTAACTCTTGATAACCAATGTCACCCCAATAAGTCTAACAATAAAAATATTTTTATATATGGAAAAATTTTTAATTATAAAAAATAAAGTCAAGTTGGCTTCTAACCCAAAAATAGAAATGTAATAGAGTACTAGGTATTCCAAATCTGCTACTAGAAGTAAAAAAACTCAAGAGGTTTCACCAACAATGACATTCACTAATTTGACAATAATTTTTAAATACTGTTAATATCAAAGAATTTATACAATCAAACTAACAAATGATGGCAACATACTCAGAACAAATGTTTGATACAGGAAATATAATCTTTATTATCCATAACCATTAAAGAATATGTCATTTTTCTGAATGAGTTTCCTAATAGCTAAAAAATTAATCATTTACATGTCAATTTAAATGCTTTTTGAAATAAATATTTCCTAATACGTGCTTCAACAAGAAATTTCAATTTTTTCAATTTTCTTAGTCTCCAAGCCATGTAATACATAGCATCCACTGCCTTACGGAAAATACACCTGAAAATTATTAATTAAAAAAAAAAAAATCAATGGAGGTTCTAAATGAACTTTTTTTAGACAGAGCACAGGCCATAGTACTGAAAGGCTATTAATGACTGGGGTCGGGAACCACATAGAAAACACACAAAAGCTCTTTCTGGGTTGGAGAGGAGCTTCAGAATTTGTAGATGGAAGACAAGCTGTTAATAACGTTGAAACCGGGATGTAGAACAATACTCCAGAAAAGTTGTTTGGGTTTTCTGGGGGCGGGGGCAGGGGAGAGAGGGGAGTCGCAGGGAACAGTAAATTCAAATTGAGAGAATCTATCATTCAATTTCTTAAAAGGCCTATAACCCAAAAAAGTTAACAAGTCCTATTAAGAGGTTTCAGGATGTAGGCCTTCAAGGCCTAAATTTAGGTGGTTGTGACAATTCCCCATGCACTTCTCTGTCCATATCCAATTTTTAGCTACTGGCTCTCCTATCTGATGCCTTTTGCTGTTACCACTTCTGCACATCTTATCTTTAACCCTACCAGACCTGAGGTCCTGAAACTAACTGTCCATTATACCTGGGCTCCTGAGCATTAAAGAGAAAAAAACAACATGATATAGAAAAATGTTAGTTACATGCAAACAAGTGGTTAGAATTGTAGAAAATAGGTCTACCTTTTTCTCATTTTGAAAATTAGGTACAGCGGTATACAGGCAGATTCGGAAATTACCAAAAAATCGGTACAGCCGTCTGGTAGGGTTAATGTTTTGGCAGAGAGGAGCACTTACTAGGCAATGTGAGGTTAGAAAACACTGAAAATTTTCTGGGAAGGGTCCAAATCCTGCATGCCATTGGGGGATGATATAAGGAGGACAGATACATACGAGGGCTGTCTGAAAAAAAATGAAACCATAAATGACTATTTTTCATATTACATGGCTGCATAATACTTTCCGGACAGCCTTCATATTTTTATATTCAGTTAGCATGGTGAGTAAATTCTCAGAGATTGTTTCTTTACCATCACACATCTCTTTCCCTTCTTTTTTATTTTAGTGGAAAGGAATAAATTCAGAATCATTTATGCAATTTATTCAACATGTTTTGAGTCTAATAATAATGACAGCTGTTATGCTAGTCTTTGGACTTTTAAAGTCAAATAAAACATGATTCCTATAGCCAAAGTGCAAGCAATCTAGTATGAAAAAGTATAAAATACCAACTGCAGTACTGCTTGTGAGTATTATTACAATGCTACAGTATCAGAAAAGAATTATTTCTAGAAGAGGTAATGAATATTTAACTTTAGTTTTGTAAGATAAGTAACTTCTAGAGTTGCAGAACTGAGAGAAGTGAAATTTCAGATAACAAGGTCCCTAACTAAACATGTATTTATCAAATTTTAGAAAATTTAGAATAGCCTGGGTTAAAGTTTCTGAAAGGAATATTGAAATAAACAGTTGTGCTGGAATAATTTTTAAAATTATAAATAAATAAAGCCATTAACTGCATATTTCTGACAAAGCTACAAAAATCTGGACCAAAACATAATATAGCTGCAGTTAAAACATCTGGCTTTGGTAACCTCAGGATTATTGATAAAATCACCTGTGAACATAGAAAAAATACTTCACAGGAACTTTCCTCTCTCCTATTAGCTAGTAGACACTGACTTGAATTTTCTCCAAAAACTATGCAATTTCAACCCTCAGCTCTCTATACCAATCCCGTCAGCAAGATTCCAATAATTTTATTCTCCATTTCTAACTAATCATAAAATTCTATGTATGCCTGTCAATATCTTTAACATGTACTTTTCTTTTTTCCTTCTATCACCCTATTATAAGCCCTGATCACTACACCACAGTTGGCCTCCATCTTAATTCAGTCACTAACTGATTATATCTTCAAAACATTTCTCTTAGTACCATTCTTCTACATGAAAATCTTACCATGTTACTGCTTCCTGTAATATTACAACTGGGCATTTAATATATAAACTGATGTCAATCTATCCTTCACATCTTACTAGCTAATTAAGATCTTCAGCTACAGCCATATTGGTCTATTTGCTATCTCCTAATCATTTCCAACACATTCCTGCTTCCATACTTTATTCATATTTAACTATCTAGAATACTACTACCTCTCAGAATCAAACCCATCCCAAGATTTTTTCCCAAGTACCACCCCACAAAAATTTCTTTGACAATATCCTATCATACACATTAAGCTATCACTCTAACACAGCTCAATAAATTCAATAAGATATGCAGTGTTTCAAATTCATTTCTAAGCTGAGAAGGATTTGAATTCTACCAGATTCACAATTTACTACTGAGATCTTGGACACGCTACTTAATCTCTTGAGCATGAAGTATCTTGGGAAAAGTATCTTCCTCTCTGGATTATTGTTAAGAACTAAGATAAAATATAAATCCGTACAGAGTCTGACAAAAGAGCTGCCGAGAATGTTAGTTCCACCCTCCCTCCTTCACTGAGCGGGGTTTTTTTCAGGCAGATGAATCACATTTCTGAGCCTCAGTATCTTTTAGGTCTCTCCCTTTGCAAAGGAGAAGTTAAATTTAGAGTTGGGGCACAGGAGAAAGGTTAAGAGAGGAGAAAGGCAGAAATTATCCCTGTTCATACACAACATCCATTTTAATAAATTTGTAAAAATACAGTTAAATCTCTAGAAAACAAAACCAATCCTAAAACAGGTGCTCTGGAACCCCAGAGGTAATAGCAATCCAAAAAGTCAGCTCCTCTTTATAAATCAGTGGTTGAAGTGGTAATTGCTAATAATGTAAGAAAAAAGAAACAAACAAAAAACCTCAAAACAAACAGAGATCAGAAAGAAAGTTCCCCAAGTGCACAACAGTATGCTTCAGTCTAAAAGTACACTTTTTCCTTGACTAGTATTAAACTGAAAATCATTTATCCACATAGATTCGATGATGAACTGGAATAAAAATCAAATGTTAAAGACTCACTTCATAACTTAACAAGTGAAATGATGAATTTGGGAATTTCAAATAATCTAGAAAAAAAATGGGTATGTGTCTAAGTGGGGACAGGGGTAGGTGGTGGGTAAGTACGTTTGATGAAACAGGACTGGCAAAAATATTTGTGGTGGAAGCTGAATGATTTACTACCACTACCTTTTCCCTTCCACTTTTTTACATGTCTGAACATTTCCAAAATAAAAAGTTTAAGTGCTAATATTAAGTATGACATTAACAGAAAACAAAAGGGAAGCAGTATAAAACCAACCTAACTTCTTAATTCTCAATGTAACATGATCGTACCAAGGTCTAAGAAAAGCCAGAATCAGCTAACTTATTCTTAACAAGGCAAGTATTAATGACAAATGCAGATTTAAAGTCTAAAATCTCATTTTTAGTTCATTATTCCTTACACCCATCCTTCCCACCTCACTTATGTGATTTATCAGTTATTAAACAGTTTCACATTTCCCCACCCCTTTTTTTGGGTAGAAAAACTAATTTGTGAAATGAAGAAAGTAAAATTAAGCAAAACAAGCAAAGGGTTCTTGATAAGAATTAGGTTATGCCACACCCAAGAAAATAAATCCTGTCTTTTGAGAATGATACTGATACAACCTAAAAACAGTAAAATAAGAAACAGAAACCAGCAGTAGCACAAGGGTAAATTTGGAATTAACATGTGAAAAACTACGGAATAACTAAAGACAGTCATCACAAAGCATTTTTCATAGAAAGCCAGGAGTTCTGGTCATAAAGAGGTTTGTCTACCTAGAGGAATTTATGGATAACAAACTTTTGAAATCATTAAACTAACTTGGAAAAATCTGGATTGAGATCTGAGTTCTTAATCATTAACTCATTTGAAAACAATTATACTATTAACCCCTTAAAATAAATTTACATATGCTGATGTTACATATGCTTGTTATAGAAAACAGTAAAAGAAACTGAAGTCCTAACCAATAAAACCATCGCTTACAGTGAACTAGTATTTTGACATAATTTCTTCTAGTATTGTATATGTGCACACATGCAATGCAATGGTAAGGGATGAATATGCCAAACTATTGTATGAAATCAGAACTATACTATCTGCTATTTTCAATCATCATTTTATTTTCCTACATTTAATATTTTTCAAAAACAGTATATTTAATAGTCACAAAACATTCTAAACTCCTAAAGAAATTTTTATTATTTTGAAAGGTAGCATTTAAAAACTCGTTTCTATGTCCTTTTAAGAATTAAAACATACCACTCTGTAACAAGAAATAATTCAATAAAATGTCAACCGTAAAAATTCTTTCAGAAGCACCTAGCATAAATGCAATTCTTAAGGCAGACATGAAGAAATGGTTTGATGGATTAAAAAGATATCACCATTAGGGCCCATGAGGTATTTCTGAGATGTTCACTACCATGGACAATTGAGAACTGCCTGTTATTTTGATGCAGTCTTTCAGAAGAAAGGGAATTATTAATTTTCTTGAGAAATTGGTAAAGAAATCTAAAAGTATTATCAAAAATTAGTCAGCCACTCCATAATGGCTCCATTAGATTCATAATGAAACATTTATATCAAACCCCACACTTGAACTTTATAGCGCTTCATGGTTTATAAAGCACTTTAACATTCATTACCTCATTTGAGCCTCACAAAACCCTGTGAGCAAGGGAACACAGTTCACAAATTAAGTAAGGCCTTGGAACTTAAGGGTAAGATCAAAACTAGAACTTTAAATCTCAGTGTTCTTTCCATGCTGTATTCCAGATATTTAAGATTTAAATTTATTTTATAGCTTTATTTTTCTAATTATAAAAAAGTAACATATGGTCATTACCATCTCCAAAAACAAAAATCACCCTCTAACATGCAGGAAAGTTTTCTATAATGTTACCACAAAGGGAAAAACCATCATTAACATTACTTTTCTAGGTATATACCCACATTCTTCATGTGGTACTGCTTTGTTAGAGCAAATGTTTGTGTCAGAATATATAAATCCACAATTGCACCTAAGAATGCAGGTATTACACTGTTTGGCTAATATTCTAAGAGTGAGTACATGTCATTCTGTACTTTCTTCAGTTTAAATGGCACTCAATCTGCTAATTTCTTCTACTACATAGATTCACTCAGCCAACGCTCTTCTACCATTAGTTTTATACCCTCGTATCTCACAAAAGGTATGCAAGTCATTATTCTGAAGGATGCTGTAAGTGTGGATAGAGTATCCTACCCTGCTGTATATTAAAATGCCAAAATGTGGTACCTCAAGAAACTGTGTCAAAGAAACTATAAGCAGACAACATTATTTGAAGGGTGCCATAAACCTCACTGCTACCTGGAAGGATTTCCGGTTAGGAAAGGAAGCTAAGTTGCTAATGACAAGAATAATCATGAGACTCATACATTAACAATCCCATAACAATGATTTAAGTGATTATTTCCAGGAAAACAACTTTTTGTAAAACAGGATGTGAATATAATCAGATGCACTGTTGAAGGATCATGTGTACACATAACTATCCATAGTACATGAGGCCCCTGAGATGTGCACTGGGGAGCCTCCTTACTTTGCTACCCTCAACAAATATAATGCATTAATCCAAAAGAAACCACCTGATACAAGCTGGAATAAAGAAATTCTTCTTGGGATTTTTTTTTAACCTGGAATGAGCAAAGTGATAGCTGTTGATAAAACTCAAAAGTGATGTTGACAGTGTATTTACTGCCTCAGTGAGAAAGCACAAACACTGAAACAAAATAAAGCCAATACAACACAAGTCAGCAGGACCAAGAGGTAAAATACAGTACTGAAGATACTCCCTGCCCAGTTCCAATTGTTCCTGAAGCTGAACTGCATCTTTGCTCTCCCTGCCATTTGGTTGTTCATGTCGTTCATTAAGTACATGAACCAAAAAAATGTTCCTATCTGCCTAAAATAGGTTTCCAAAATCTTTAGTTAAGCATACCTAAACTATCTGGCCAAAAGCATACATGCCAAATGCCTAACGGTCTCTACAAAGTATAAATGAGTATATATAGTACCTTACTTTTTGTCTAAGAAATGGAAATAAGAAAACATCTACTCATGGTTACAAGAAAAAAACATATGTAGGATAATGCAAAAAACAATGAAGTTGGTTACCTGTAAGAGGTAATGGATAGAAGACATGAAAGGAAATAGGAATATTTCATAGAGTCTATCTGATTACATATTAATAGTTTTCACTTTCAGAAGCATGTTAATCTACATTTTATTAAAAATTAAAACAAAGACGAGAAGAAAAAAACTAAAATTCAAAGCAAACTAGTTCAATCAATTCTCAAATGAATACCATAACCCAGTGAAAAGGAAAACTAATGCAAGTTATATAACTCTGTTTGATTTATACAAGGGCTGTCCAGAAAAAACATCCAGCCATAAATACCTCTATTTTTCTATTACATGGTTGGATACATTCCAGACAGCCCTCGTAGACCCTCAGTTTGTGGGGAGCTAGGAAAAAGGGAAGAACTACAAACAAATTTGTACATTTTTAGTAGCTTTTTGTGTTTTTTTTTTTTACTTTGTTTATGCAGTGGTATGGATGAAGCAATTCTTAAATTACTTTAGATATATCACAGGATTGAGCAAATAAGTAAATGTTTTGATAGTGCTGGGAACCAGGGCTCTCATGATGACAAGATATGTAAATATAAAACGGCAGAAAGTACGAAAGAACTGTACAGTAATAAATTATAAACCACTGAGAAAACCAGGAGTCCACAACTACATATCAATTGAGCAAAGGATACGAAGAGGAACTGCTAAGCTGGAAAAATCATAATTTTTGTAACTATCACAGTAAATATTGGTTCAGGCAATCATCTGTGAATGTTAAATCCAGAAATTTTGATGTAGCCCAAGACATCTGCATAATCCTAAAATATCTCTTCACAGATGAGTTAGTTCAAGGGGGGAGGAAAAAAATCAGTTTGACCAAACAGGTGATCAAATATATCACCCATGAGGAGCAGATGGATATTATGTACCTCCAGATCTGACACCATGGGGACACTGCATCACTTATGTAATTTTTTTAAGTTTTT
The DNA here is from genome assembly GCA_004026885.1 of Lyroderma lyra. Taxonomy (NCBI): domain Eukaryota; kingdom Metazoa; phylum Chordata; class Mammalia; order Chiroptera; family Megadermatidae; genus Lyroderma; species Lyroderma lyra. Next base: position 18,166 of record PVJL010014714.1, read on the forward strand.
TTAAATTCATTTTTATTGATAGACTTTTTGGGGTGATATCTGTTAGCAAGAATTACATAGGTTTCAGACACTTATGTAATTTTTCTGGCCAGGGATGCATAATCTGAATCTAATTAAGAGGAAAATTAGACAAATCCAAAATGAGAAATGTTCAATAAAAAACAAAAAGCATCCAAGTGCCTCTGCCATCAGCTCGGCATTCAGCCTACAATTTCTTATGTCCCTGGAATTTACTTAATGTTAGGGGTCAGATCAGTTTTCTTGTAAAAAATAAAAAATGCAAAACATAAAAAAGTTGTGAAGAAATCAGTGGGGAAAAAAGCAGATTGTAGTCTCCAAAACTGTCAACTCTGCAAAAATAAAGGCTATGGAAATGTTCCAGAGTAAAGACTAAAAAGGCATCACAATTAAATGTAATTATCTAATCCCATACTGGAAGGGGTTAAAAAAAAAAACCTAATAAAAACTGCTATAAGGAACATTACTGAGTCAAATGACAAAATAAGAACACAGTAAAGAATTTTATCAATGTTAAATTTATTGAGATAACTGTACTATGAGTATCAAACAAAATATCTTATTCTTAATACATTAGGGTGAAAGAGCACAATACAGGCAACTTACTCTCACACAGTTGGGAATGGGAGAGTAGTAGTGTGTGCAGGTAGGTGCCAGTAGAATAGAGAGGAAAAAAAGAGGGAGAAACAGGGAATTCCCCTTACCCAGGGCTTTAATTCATTAAAAAAGTCAATGACCTAAAGTTTTAAGTCTAACACCAAACCACCTAACTTTTTTGTTATATACTAAGTCAAAAAAGAACTGCTAAACCTGCAATACCTATGATAAAGAACATCAGCCATGAGCAACTGTTTGGATTTAGCCCTTCTTTTTCTGCATGATGTTCACTGCTAACTGTTGACTGTTAGCCCATTCTGCAATCCATAACCATCTGAACTTTGGGGAAATTTCCACTAATATGAAGACACCCACCCTGCTAGGAGGGGTGCCATTGAATGACTTCATGCAAAGTTAGTTAACTCTCACAAGTAAAATTTAACACTAATGTAGCATAAAAACTTAGACCCTAGATTCAGTGTTTTAATTCTGGTCCTGATGCTTTCTAAAAAATGTGACTTCCAAGCAAGCTAGTTAGCGCAAGCCTTAGTGTGATCATGTGAAAAATGGAAATAAAAATGCCCACTTTAAAATGTTGATGTGATGAGTAGTTAAAATTATATTTCTGACAAGCAAAAAGTACTCAAAAAATGTTAAAGAGTAAACAAAATGCTTTACTTAAGAAGCAGGGAGCTATCTGTTCATTTTATTAAGACTTGGGTAATGTCTGAAGTTACCAATATGGTAATAATGCAAATAGAAATTAATACATGCATACACACGTGTGTGGTGTATGAGAAAAATGGGAGAATATGAATACTGATTGAATATCTAACACTAAAGAATAATTATTTTAGGTGTGATAAGCATGTATTTTTCTCTAAATGTTTGAGAGAAAACTTCTGTACTATAAATTGATATACGATATGAGATATTCTTAAAAATAGGGTGGAGGGTAGAGAGACAAGATTGACCATTAGCTTGTAATTGTTAAAGCTGGGTGATAGGTACAGGTGGCGTATCATTATATTATACTCTGCTTTTTGTATATGAGATCAGACAATTAAGTTCATGAACTCATCCTAGAAAAAGTGCTACGTATATCATTGCTGAGTATCACTATGGTCACCTTAGAAGTACCCACCCTGGGAAGCTATGCACTGATGCCAGCACCTAGTCCACCCTTCAAAGCAATTTTGGAACTCTTTTTCTGGAATAACCATCAGAGCTGTCGTCATACCCAAAATCTGACAATTAAGTTTATGAACTTGCCACTGTGTGGTTACATTGGCAGCACTGTACAAACAACTTGGTACGATTATGTACAATTTGCCAAGGTTATGACTCCTTACTGAGTTGTTTGTACAGTGCACTGCCAACATCAATGCATGGTGGCAAGTTCACAAACTTAACTGTCAGATTTTCGGTATGACACAGCTCTGATGGCCATTCCAGAAAAAGAGTTCCAAAATTGCTTTGAAGGGTGGACTAAGCACTGGCATCACTGCATAGCTTTTCGAGGGGAGTATTTCAAAGGTGACCGCAGTGAAATCAGTTGTCCAACCTCATATGTTTAAAATTTTTCCATAACAAAATCTTTTTTTAAAGAAGTGAAGAAGAAATTAAAACAAAAAGAAAGTCGGCAATATTCACTCATTAGCTGGGACAGTATGGAAATTAGTTTAATAAAATAAAATGAAGACTGTAGAAATGAGGCAGGAAAAAAGTATAAAAACTTTAAAAATACTGGAACAATAAATATATTTTGGTATTTAAGGGGTTCGTGTGTTGAAAATAACCAAAAATACATGTACTGCAAGGAAACTACTAAGAAAATATCAAAATATCTGTACCTTAAAACTTTGTCCTATACTCTCCAATTTTCTTTTCAAAGAAAAACCTGTTATTCTTGACCCTCACGGATGACTATTACAGCTATGTGTTTTATTTCCACACCTCACCTTTTCATTAGTCTCTTTTTATCTTCCATATACCCATTTCCCTTCCATTTTAATTTTCAACCACAAATTTCAGACTACAGTAAATAAAGGTGAAGCAATGAAAGAGGAAATACAAAGAGCTTATGGACTTTGGCCACAAATATTATTACTTTCAGTTTGGAAGAACTCAAAACCACATTTTAACATTCAGTAGTAGCTCTTGTTTCCATGCAGAACAGCCCAAACTAAGTTACTGGGCACCCATAGTAGAAACATTGTTTCTTAGTATGTACAGCATTTTATGAAGAATTTGGACAGGTTTGACCAGTATACATTCAGTCATAGTACAAAGGGCAAAATTTGGACTCCAAAGCCCTGTGTTGTTATTCAGGCTCTGACAACTACCAGCTGAAATTCCTTCATTCCACATGTGAGCATGTAACACATACCAGGCACTGGGGCAGATAACAAAGGTGAAAAATCATATAAGTAAAGGGCTATAGTTTATTTTGGGAAATGTTATGAGGCATATATAAAGTTTATAGATGCACAAAGTATTTTAATGAAATATTAAGTAATCTTTCAACTCCAAAATTCTATCAATTTAATCTAAATTCCTTGAAGCCTCTTTATAATTAAAGGGAATATCCACAGGTTGTAATTTTCTATTGACAAAATGCACTGCCTAAGCACTTAAAATTGTGTAATAAAAGCAACAGTTGACATTTGTCAAACACCTACAATGTGCCAAGGGACAGGTGCTTTCCACATTGTCTCACTTAATCATCACAATCATCCCAAGCAGTAAGTAGTATTACCAACATTTTACAGATAAGGAAACAAAACTTCAGAAAGACTAAAATAATTTAACCCAAAATCTCACACATGAAGAGGAAAACATGTGTGAAATCCAGATCTTCTGATTCCAAAGCCTATTCTCTTTCCACTAAACTATTTCTCTCATTTTTCTTTTCCTACATGAAAACAAAATTTCCAGAGCACCCAAGAGAAAAACCTTTAAGACAGCCATGAAGTACAAAGTGATCACTGATGGTAAGAAGCATTTTTAAAACCAGAGTATCTGCTATATACACCCCCATAACAAGATTACATACAAGAAATTACAAAACTAAAACTACAGCAGACTCTCAGTTAACTGGCACCCATGGGAATTGGTAGATGCCCAATAAATATAAGTAGACTGTCCCATTAAACAGCACTCATGCCAGATAAATATAGTATTTTTCCATTTTTTTACTGGCTGCTTCAGAGTGCCACTTGCTTGAGATCCAATTATAATGGAGAGACTACTGTATAACCAATATTTGAGGTAACAGATATGTGTGACATGAATACACTAAAAACTAGCTAATAAAAAGAATGAGATTTTGTGATTTCTTCCAACCTTTTTTTCTTTTACCCTTACTTCAACACAAAGAACCAAGGAGGGAATAGCCTAGCACATTTTAGTGTATTAACATACTGAGTTCACATACTTTAAAAGTGCATTTTCCAGTGTATGGGAATACAACATAAAAGTATATATGAAATACTGTCAAAAAATTTTAAATGCAACATAAGCCCACTAAGTCTAGAATACCTAACCACCAACTAAATTTAAAGCAATTTTGAGATAATGTAAATTGTTTATTTTTCTGTATACACATTAAATTCATTTTTTGGTAATTTTTTTTCTAGTTTATCAATTTTAACTGCAAATCTAAACCAGCAAACACCCCTAAAAAGAAATTAATACTTTATAACAAAGAACAAAATTTTATGTGCAATTCCAAAGTTCTTTAGCAAAAGAATTTGAATATACATTAAGTCGTCAGATATTGGTAACTAGTTTTTCTTCAGAACTACTTTAGATTAAATAGTATTTCCCCCCAAATTTCGCCTAACAGCAAATTTTGAGATTAAGAAAATTGGTTCGAGGCAGGCTTCACTGTTTGGTTCAAGTAAATTAAAGAGTTTGTAGGAATATGTCTCCTTTATTTGCATTTACCTCAAACGAAAGATGTTTCAAACGTCCTCAAGGATTCATTTTGTGGTATACATTCTCCCTACACATTTAAGAGACTGGGTCCCAAACTAGGAATCACACAAAAATAAATCACTGATGATCCGTATTCATGATTCCTCGGAGAGATTGGAAATAAGAACCAGAGCTACGTAAGAGCTCTGTGTCCCGCAGAGAGGTGACAACTTCTGCTTTACACCCGCACAAGGGAGGCAGGAATACACAGACCAGCAAAAGCCGCTAAATAGTAACATTCCCCCTTCATGCCGGCTTCCCCTTCCCCTTCCCCAACCCCAGCCCCAAAGACAAACAAGCTCATCTCCACGTTTCCAGCACAACGTCGCTAGCCAAAGGGCTCTCGGCTCAAGCCCCACCGCCGCCCTTCAAGGCCCGAAGGGAATGGTTACTCCCTCTCGCTGCTCCCTCACCACCGCTTGCTCTGGCTGTCAGGGCTGACGCGCCCTCCGCAGGCCCCGCGCCGCTGGGGAAGGGGCCGCCACCGCCTTGCTAAAGGGCTGTTCTCTTTCCTCCGTCCAGGGCAACGGCGTCAGGCGGCTCTTCCTGAAGCACGGTCCCAGCACGGGTGTCCGACCCGGCCCTCCGGGACAGTGAGGGGAGCCGACGCGGGAGCAGGACAGCCAAGCTTCCCTTCCCATCCCGGGGGTCCCCCGACCTCCTCCCGCCCCTGCCGTCTGCCCGCCGCCATTTTGTGCGCAGCCGCTGCGACACAGATACAATAGTCGGCCCGGCTCATAGGAAAGGCTCAGAACGCGCATGTTATGGGCTCTCGCCTTCCAGCACCCTATTCCCCACAGGGCAGCGGTCCTACCTATGCCTACCCGACTAACAGCCGGATCCCATTTGCGCCCCACACAGCTTAGCACTCAGCCTCCAGTCTCCACGCCGAAGCTACCGCCTCCAGAAACCCGCACGCATGCGCGCCTGTCGAGCCTTTGTGAACCCTCCTCCGTTCCTGGCGCCTGCGTACCGCCAGCACTGCGCTCGCCTGGAGGCACGAAAAAGGGGCCAGAGCACCTTGTTTCCGGCAGGGGGCGCTCTCTCACCTAATCAGACATTTGCAAAACTCAAGCTTAGGCGTTGAGTGCCTCTGCCTGTTCTGTCCCTGTCCTATCCAAAGCGTGCGCGTCTCTAACACCTGTCTTGTCTCACCTCCTCCACGCAGTCTTCCCTGATCATTTTTGCCTTCAATAATACACTAAAATAGGTCATATTCATCTGGTATTTGATATAATGCTTTGTATGGTTAAGATTCTACCTGCCTTTATCCTCTTTCCTGTACATTTTTTTTGCATCCCTATAGCAATCATGTCATGGCATATCATAGCCACTCAAAATGTCAGGAAATTAGAATTCAATTAAAACATATTGAGTTAAAAGTTTAACACTTTCAAAATCCTTCCATCTGTCATTTCACAGTAAAAATGTGTAATAGATATTTTTTAACTCTCATTTTACTGATGAAAAATAATAGGTTGAGAGAACTTGAGTAACTTCTCAAGGTTACTCTACTTACTAGATCAACTTAAAAACTAAATCATTGAGCAAAATCTGGCAAAACTCACAAGTCCTTCCTCATGGATACGAAACAAATCACACCCTACCCAGTTTTGCCTAGCATCCAAGCAAATGTTTTTCTTTCATTCACATTAAAATAAACAGAAAAAAACTAAAATAAAAGTCTTTTATAAAATACATCTCGGATTTTCCATTCAAACTAAATATTCTGTCTAAGGCAACAAGCCAAAACAACAAAGAAGAAACCAACAAGTTCTCCCATACCTATGTTTGATATGTTTCCTTCCACACATCTCTTTATATTCATACAAATATACACAAACATATTAACTGCATGTAATGGGAAATATTCTTTACCCTTTTTTCCAAACATTTATATATTAGCTTGTTATTTGCTTTTTTTTTTTTTTTTTTTTTTTTGTAGTATGTGGGTAGTTCCCTGGTTGGGAATCAAACCCAGGCCGCAGCATTGACAGCACCAGCACCTAATCCTTAAGCCACTACGCCACCAGGGAACTCCCACTATTTGCTTTTTTATTACTGACATATCTTCAAGTAAACCATATATGATATACAGAGAGATTTATGTAAAATACCTATTTTTAATTGTGGCATAATATTCATAGTATGGCTCCATTAACATTTATTCAACCTGTTACTGAACATTGAAGTTGTTTTCAGTCTTTTTGATACTACAAATAATGGTGTATACAAACAGCCTTGAGAATGGATATATTTTTTATAAAAGCTAGAAGCTTAATAGTGGGACTGTTAAATTAAAAGGTATATATATTTTAGTAGACATTGTTGAAGTACTTTCCAAAGAATTTATACTGTACAAATTCCCACTTCCACTAAATATGTAGTAGAATGATCATTTCTCCACAATCTGACTTCTTTCTCTTAACTCTGAATTAATTTAAATATCACTGGACATGTCTATTCTTTAAAGGTTTAGTAGGATTCATGTTTGAAATAATGCACCTGGTGCTTTTTCTAGATGCTGCTCTTGAACAACATTATATATTTTATGATACTTGATTTGATTAGAATTTCTCTCTCCTCCACAATCATTTTTGTAATTTATGTTCTACTTAAAAAGCATCCATGTCATCTAGGTTTTCAAATTCATTTCCCTCGAGTTGGGCAAAGTAACCTCTTCAATCCCTTACATTCCCTTTATACATACTGTATAATTTATTTATTATTTTTTTCTTATCTAATCTCTCTCCACTAGAACATGAACTCTATGATGTCAAGGATATTTATGCTTTCTTCACTGCTTTAGCTCAAATACCTAGAATGATACTTGGCAATAGTACAAACTCAATATGGATTAGATGAAAGTATTTAATGGCACTGATGGGTAAAAAAAATGTGTGTGTGTGTGTGTGTGTGTATGAGTGTATGAAAATGTTGAGCATCCTTTCAGATCTACTAGCTATGTGCATTTCCTCCTATAAGAAAAACACTTTTAATATCCTTTGGTCATATTGCTAATGAGTTGGTTCTCTCTTTTTTATCAGGATGTAACTGTTAATATGTACAAATATAAACCTTTTCTCAAATATGTTGCAGTTGGTTTCTCCCCATTGACATTTTGTCTCTGAGTGTCTTCTGGCATTCTAAAATTTAAATGTAATCAAATGTGCCAGTCTTGTTCTTTATGACTTGAGTGTTCTTTTTGTCTAAGAGAGCTCTCCCCACCCCCAGAAGCATACACACCCTGAAATTATACAAAAAATCTCCTAAACTTTTAAAATTTTTGTTTATAATCTCACAACTTTATTTTTACAGTTAGATGTTTGTTTAATTGAAAATTGTATTATCTTTGTGATATGAAGTAGAGAAATAACTTTGTTTTCTTCCAAATGTATTAAATCAATTTTGAAGTTTCCACATATTAAGTGAACAAGTCTCACCCCTCACCTTCATTGAAATGCCTATTCCCTATTAAAAACAAAAAACAACAAATTATTAAGTTCTCACACCAGAAATGAATTTATGAACCTTCTAGTCTGTCAGACATATGTCTTTGTCTACCTATGGGTCAGTTCCATTTGTTTATTCATTAAATAAATATTTAATATTTATCAAATATTACTTCAGGGCCTACTCTGTGCCAGGAAGGAACTCTTGTGAACACCAAAAAGTCAGTGGCAAACCGGAGGACAACGCTAACCCCTGTTCTCACAGCACAGACGGCCTTGATAGGAAACACAGCTCTGAGGTGACAGCTAGTTTGGCATGACTGGCCAACAGCAAGAGGGCCAGAGGCTGCAACAACATGAGTAGGAGGGAACACAGGAGATGAGGTAAGGGGAACTGGCAATACTTAACAGGCTACCTTAGTCTGCTTGGGCTGCCACAGCAGAATGCCACAGGCTGGGTGGCTTAAATGACAAGAATGCATCTTCTCACAGTTCTGGAGCCTGGAAGTCCAAGATCAAGGTGTGGACAGGTTTGGTTTCTCCTGAGGCTTCTCTCCTTGGCTTGCAGGTGGCTACCTTCTCACTGTGTCCTCACATGGCTTTTCGATATACACACATATCCCTGGTGTATCTGCTTCTTTTTTTTTTTTTGCTATTTAGTATGTGGGTAGCTCCCTGACTGGGAATCGAACCCAGGCCGTAGCGCTGACGGCGCCAGCACTGAAGCCTTAAGCCACTACACCATCAGGGAACTCCATTTTGTGTGTGTGTGTGTGTGTGTGTGTGTGTGTGTGT
>PVJL010014715.1:0-26990 GCA_004026885.1 Lyroderma lyra
AGATACAGAATTGGCACTATACATATATAATGCACATACTTATTTTTTCTTCACAAATTTGGGCCAAAAAGTGTGCATTATGCATGGAAAAATATGGTATATGCTACATGGAATTTAATTTGGAGAACTCCCAGTAATACAATGGACTGGACTCACTACATTTGCTTTGAGAATAAATTCTTAATGGTAAGTAATAATAACAGCAAGTTTTTAATAGTAAATAATTCTCTCTTTTTTGTAAGCCTAATATTATGCTTTATTTTACTACTTTCAGTAAAAACACCAGAAGGTAGTTAAAATTTAACAATAAAGTTCTATGAAATATTAATCCAACAGTATCAAATGAATAGAACAGATACTTGGGAAAAAGAAAAATAGAAATTTCCGTCCCCTCTTCTTCCCTTTCTCAATATTGTGGTGTGACCCATTCCGCCATCTTGACCAGAAGTCCAACAGTAAATAATTCTTAGCAGTTCTTGGCACACTCCAAGACCACACAGTCCTAAAACTCACTTGCCATTCCTCACCAAGGGTGGGTGCTTGCTCATGGTTGTCCTCTTTGGCACCACTTTGCCACCATCTTCTCGGACCCTCCACATCCTCTCCACAACCCTTTTATCTCTAGCTGCCTCACTTCAACTCAAAATTCCATCACCTTCCAGTTCTCAACCCAATTCCACAGCGAGCTCTGGTTCCATCTTTGCAACTCAAAATGCTTAAAGAGACCGATAAGCATTTCTCCGTCTCACACGTCTCACACGGGTCTATATTTAGCAACACAAAGAACTGGTAATAGCTTTGATTCCATAGATTTCATTTCGCTTTGTTTTTAATCTAAAAATTTTTTAGGCAGGCTACCTTTCCCACTGTAGAAAGGAAAATTTCCTTCTCTGTGTGGCATGTTCCAGAAGCCGCAGGATGAGCCTGGTTTCCGAGCTGCGTCATGAACGGCAGCAGGGTGAGAGACTTCGCTACCTCAACATCAGCTGGAAATCCAGTACTAAATGAGCCCACTCAGGAGCGAAGGCAGAGTTCATTGCCAAATAGCCTGGCTGCTTCGGACATCTCTGCGTTCTTACTTTGAAGAAATGACTACGAGTCTGGAGGCAGGATTCTGGATGCACGATTCTGGGGTTGCCTCTGCTACAGGGTGTTGGGGTTCCTTCCATCCTTATCCAGCTCTGCAGGACCTAGCTGAGCAGGCAACCAGCCCTCAGTGGCCATTTCCATTGACTGGGATCCCTCAGTCCTGGATACTGGGTCCCTATGTAGGAGATGTGGGGGACGGACCAAACTTCTTGCATTTGACTTTCACAACTTCTCAGAGGCCATGCTGACATTTCTTGAAGTAGAAATGGGAGAGTCAGATGAGCTTTCTGGTCTGGTCACCAAGATAGAATTGGGAGGATGTGTCAATCAGAGCATTAGGGCTTTATTTTCAGGCATGAAAGGCTCTCCCCCTATCCAAGCTCCATAGATCTGTGCCAGTGTGATGTTGAAAATCAACATGTCCTTCAGAAAGCCTAAAATAAGACAATCTGGGAATACAGGAGGCTGCCCCAACTCACCAGGGAATTTAAAAATATCAGTGTAAAATCTCTTAGCTAAAGGCCACTAAGAACCTGGGAGCTCAAGAGAACGTCTGCCTGCCCCTGCCAGCCCCATTACCTGGAAGAATTTGAATTAGGGGCCCTGCCTATAATAAGAAATTATCAGAGATAACCTTTTTTGACCTATCTATAATGGCAGAGCCAACTTCTCACTACTGAACATCTGCTCTTCTTATTCTGTAATGACCTTCCTCTCCTCTGATGCCTCAAGGTGATCCAATGTTACCTGTTCAAAAAGTCCATGTGCCCAGTGCTTCAAAAGGCCAATATTTAAAATGTCAGAGTTTCGAGTAAGGAAAGGTTTATTGATTGAGAAGATGAGTGGGGGAGCCTTAGGGCTTCCTCAACTCCATCTTAAGGGAGCCCAGAATTCAGGTTTCTTTTATGTCAAGGGAAGGGAGAATGGGCAGGACAAGAGGTGACTGACAACCACAGATATCTAGGTGTCAACAGGGATCCAAGGAAGAATGCGAAATCTCTAAATCGCTTTGTTTCTGGTCCACTGATCCCTGCCATCCTGAGTTTGGTCTTAAGGCGCCTGTATATCTTTGATAAACAATCATTATTTTGTATTAATACGTTATGTTCCCACTTCCTTGGGAGAGGCACCTTCTGGCCAAAACTCCTGTCTCGGGCACAATTCTTCTAATAGTTAGCATATCTATAGCAGGGGCTCTTTGAAGGCCCAGGGGAAATGCAGGCTAAAATTAAGGTAAGAATCAGAGAGACTTAGCATTTTACTGTTACAAGAATGTCGTATATACTCCATTTTCCCTTTCTGTCTTTGACCCTCTCGTGTATGTGGGGTCTCTGACTCTTTCACATAGGTGGGGTTCCTATGTGTACATATGTATTAAATTTGATTACTTTCTCTCGTTAATCTGTCTCATATCTATTTGATTATTAGACCAGCTGAGAGAACCTTAAGGGCAATGGCAAGTTTCTTCCTGACTCACACTCCTGTGTGAGGTCAGCGGTCAGGTGGGAGAGCTGAGCTTGGTGTTGGTCCTAAGCAACCCTGGCTGAGAGATATAAGGGGCCCATGGAGGAGCTGGACCCCGGGTAGGAGGCAGTCCTCTGGAGCAGCCTGTCTTGATGGATCTGTAGGGCTCGTGAGCAGCCTCTGCTTGGTGCTCTCCATCCAGTGACCTATTTTCATCCACCCGACCCCCACCATCTATCAGTGGAGGTTTTAGGTTTTAAACAACAAACACCAGCTCTGGGTAACTTCAGCAACACTGAGTAGAAGACTATCGGGCTGTTCACAGAATCAATGAAGTCAGAATGCCAGTCAGAGGCTTCACACACCCGAGGGACAGTGGTAACTAAGAGCACAGCAAAGTCACCTTCTGGAGCACTGCGCTCAGGACGCGGCCTGGTGTCCCCAACCCTGGTCTCTCAACTGCTGCCACCGCCACGTGGCAGTGTCTTTCTAACACAGACTAACGATTCAAAGTCAGCAGTTTTGGGAGTGATGGGTATGTTCATTGTCTTCACTGCAATGACGGTTTCATGGGTACATACGTATGTCAAAACGTATCAAATTGTACATTTTAAATGTTTTTAGTTTACTGTGTGTAATTAATGTAGGCCAAACAAAGAAGCCCTCTCCCCACCTCACTGTAGACCCCTTTTCCTTGTTCTTTAGCTCTCGGTTTCACTTGTTTTCCCTAGTCCAAAGCCTTAATCACTTTCTTTTTTCTTTTTTTTTTTTTTTTTTTTGCTTTTTGGTATGTGGGTGGCTCCCTGGCTGGGAATCGAACCCAGGCCGCAGCACTGACAGCGCCAGTGCCGAAGCCTTAAGCCACTACACCATCAGGGAACTCCCCTTAATCACTTTCTTGATCCATTTTCTCTGGCTCCTCACCCCGAGCAACAGACTGCGCCCCATAGTAACTCACGTCTCCAGCTTGCTGATTACAGTCACTACTGGCAAGCACCCCTTCCAGGCCTTTCTGGACCTAGACAGGGGATAACACCTGAATGACCAGCTAGGCCAGAAGTCAACAGGCCGCAGGCTCAACAGACTTTATGTCACAGTGACAAGGGCTTTGAGAACTATTTCTTGGGTCAATGCTTTCTAAACTATAATTAATTTCTCCTCATCTAGGGAACATTGGGATACAAGTGATGATCCAACAAGGCTTCCAGGCCATCTCGACCAAAGAAGTCAACATGGCAGATCTTGAGCCCCTCCCCTTTTAGATCAGATAGGGTGAGAGCTCAGTGGGTCCCCAAGGGACAACAACCATCCTCAGCAGGAAGCAGATACAGAAGATGAGGTCTCCAGCCTCTCAGCTTCCCATAGAGATTTGTGGGGATCATGTCTCTCAGGAGACTGTGAGGAAGGCAGATAGAATAGGGGGGATCTCGGGACCCCTCCCATGAGACTCGCCCTGCTGGAATAGTCCCCGCCTTGACGCCACCCTGTCCCTAGTAATCCCTGCCCCAGGGTAGGCAGCCACAGGAGGAAGTTCCAGGCAAATACAGGGAAGTTAGAGGGCACAAGAAGCCCGCCAGTTTGAGCCAGTTCCTAACGCCTGCGCAGTGAGAGTTACAATGACCTTCATCTCACCTGGGCCTCATTATTCCATCATTGTAATGTCATACATATACCCGGAAGCTCATTAATATCGTTACAACAGACTGAACTCTGGGAAAGGGCATGCGCAGTCGGAAGGCATTATGTAATAAGCCCCTTGTCAATCAGATTCCTCAATTTAGAGATCCCACGCCCAGAGGTGTCTCCCCTGAAGACATGGAAGAAAATAAAAGGACCAAAGCCTCGTTCATCGGAGCTCTTGAGCCATTTTCCTGCTGGAGACTGCTCCTACCTCTATGAAATGTACTTTCTCTTCAATAAACTATCTCTTTGTTTCACCTCTATATTTTGGTGTGTGTCTCGTTCAATTCTTTGCTCAAGATACCAAGAATCTGGACATTGTGTTGACAAGGACACCATTTTCTGGTAAAATATTTATACCTCAATAGTGCATTTAAATAATATTGTCTGGAGAGAGCACTGATGCATGGAGCTGGGGTGGGGTTGAAGAGAGAAGTGGAAGGTGAAATGGGAGAGTGTGTTGCGGGGGAAGGGAAGGTAGATAGACGAGCTTCACGTTCATGTGTGAATAAATTATTACGTGTGTGTGCATGTTCAGGTGTGCACATGTGTGTGTCCATTAGACAGAAATGCACAGAGACAGACAGAAATGCAGGCATAGGTCTCAGTGCAGGTGTGTGTGTCTGACGTGGTGTTTTTGTGATTCTGAGACGCTGAGCCATATGGAAATAGATGCAAATAAATTATTGCGTGTGTGTGCATGTTCAGGTGTGCCCATGTGTGCATATATTAGACAGATTGGCCAAGAGAGGCAAACTTGCTATTCCTCTTCCTGTTTCCTCTGGAAGGTCCTAGAGCTCTTGCTGGGTCTTGGTTTGTCAATAGCAAGTTAAATCAGTAGCTGAAGTTGGGTTTTGATAGAGACACAATTTCTTCTTCCTCTTTCAGCCAGCCCTCACACTCAGTTCCATCTTCTTTGCCCGCTGAGGGGGACCTCTCCAAGCTTCATTCTGAGAGTGGGGACCCTTCCTGTGGACAGCCACCCTAACTTTACGAATGGCAATGAGACATACCTCAATAACTAGAACTTGTTTGGTGATAGCATTGCTCAAATGGATTCCTCAGAAGAAGCTGCTGAGATGTGAATTTGTAAGCTGCCAGAGAGCAGAGGGAAGCAGAACAGGGAGCACGGGGAAGCCAAGCCAGGGGATCCTCAGACAAAAATGCCTCTGAGTGTGGCTTCTGCCCACTCCTAAGGAGGAGTCCACAGTGCGCTCAACACCTCATATGTTCCAAGCTTGGGCGGGAGCTGGCTTTTGCACTGCCCTACGCCCTACCTCCTGGGAGAGGAGCGGGCTGTCCTCTCCCAGCCGAGATGAGCATTCTTCATTTAGGCGAGGCCACTCCAGCAGTCTCAAGCAGTTCCCCAAAAGAGTTGAGGGTGTGTGTGTGGGAGGAGGCCTAGGGCAAGAAAATGATGGAAGGGGTTCTGGATGGAGTACCAGCACTGTCCACTACAATACAACATGCCCTTAAATTCCAGCAAATCCAGAGTTGGATCAAGATGTTATTGGGAGTGACATTTTTCCTTGGTTCTTGTCTTCTTGAAGAATTCAGTTAAGAGAGAGAGTTTGTGCAAGATTAGGACAGTCAGAAGTTTATTAGTAAAGCAAGTACACTCCGAGATTGGAGCAGGCTGACCCAAGGGAGGGAAGTAGCCTCTTCTTACCTGGCATTGCCTGAGGGTTTTTATTTCTCTGGGTAGAACTGTCTCCCTCTGTTGGCAGGTCTCACCCTCCCTTCTTGTTTCCAAGGTTGTTTCCCAGGGAACAAGTGTGAACCCATCAATTTCCGATGATTTATTTGAGGAGCTCATTAAGAAGAGGCAGAACTATAATTGTGTGATCCTGAGAAGCAGGATGTACATTGTGATAAGTGGATGTTTCCCTCCGTCTCCAGTATTTTTCCTTCTTTAAGGACATATCTTCTTGATAAGTAGGAGCAGCTGCAAAGGCCTCCTAACTGGGGCTGGTTTACCTCCTTCTCCTGTTCATTTCTATGTTTCTACTTACCTTATCAAAGAGGGACACTAGCAAGGCAGCCTCATTTGGAGGAAATGTGGCCTTGGAGCCCGGAGATCCCAGACTTTATTATTAAATGATTCCATCACTCGGCCATGTGCTTTCAGGCTATAGAGTAAACCAGGCCTCCATGACATGTATTTGACAAATTCTTTTGCTCTTCGTGTCAGAGGAGTGGCGTTCAGGACATGTCACCCCAAGATGTGCCTCTGTTGTGGTGTGTGGATTGTTTTGAACTGAAGGCAACTTTAGCCTTGGGCTCAAGAGAAACTTCTGTGGCTCCCTTAACTACCTAGAAGAACTTGAAATAGAGGACTTGGCCATAATGAGATTATCAGAGATAACTTCTTTTGACCTACCTACAGGGCAGGGCAAATTTCTACTTACTAAGTGTCGGTTCTTTTTATCATCCTGCAATGGCCCTTTGAAGTCCCCGAGGTGCATTACCTACCTCATCTCTAGCTTGGGATGTCTTATTAATATATACCTGTAGAGCCATGGTGGCTGCTTGCAGGTTGTGAAAGAATTCATAGACAAAATAGGAAGAAAAGAAGCAGTTTATTGAAATATACTCAAGGGAGAATGGGGCAGAGTCCAAAAGGGACAGCTGCAAGTATGGGCTCTGGTAGCTAGCCTTATATAAGGGAAAACCCACCAATCACGATTACTAGGGAATTGGGGTCATGGGCTCTACTGATTGGTCGGGGCTGAGAAGAGAGAAATTAATCATGGCTTCAGGTCCTGCTGTCAGTCATGGCATTGTTTGGGGGGGACATGGGCCATGGGCCATTCCGCTTTCATGAGTCTGGAGCTAAAACACAACTGAGGCCAAGATGTTATCTTAAGTTGACTGAAATTCTGTTTCTATGGTTTCTATGGTAAAAACAGACCCGAGGAGTTGTTCCCAGAACTTATTTTGATGTGGACCAGAATCTGATGTCCTAGGGGCTTAATGCTTAAATGGAGTGGACCTACAGTATATGCACAGGTAGGTAGGACAATCTAAGGGAAAGGATGCAAGTAAGTTACCTAACCATTCTATTGGGCTTAAACAAAGTCAGATTGGGAATAAGGAATATCCTGGTTTCTTTCAAAATTCAGTTATTTGTTGAGTAGTAACCACAGGTTTTAACCCAGGGCATTGTCCTCTCAGAATGCAGCTGCTGGGTGGGCTGTCACCACGGGTCTTGAACCTGCCAAGACTTCCCAGTAGTAATTTTCTAGCTATGCTAACCCTACCTGAACGTTCTCCTATCTCCGATCAGCGATGAAAAATCTTTGGGAAATGGGATGAGAGTCTGTCTTCTGTCACTGTGTCAGGGATTGCCAGTCGGAGGTGACAGAGCTACTGGTTCCTATAAAGTCCAGGCAGTTTTTCTAGAGGTAGCGTTGGGCTGTGAGATGGAAGCTGGAGGTGGAAGCTCTGATTTAAGGGGCAGAGGGTCACTTCAGAGCCATTTGTGGGGATAGGCAGAAGGCCTTGTATAACTATTTGGGGGTGGAACTGCTGTGATCTGGAAGAGACAAAATTAACTAGAAGGTTAAAGAGACAAGGTCTAAACAGAAGTAACCGAGAATTTTAAGGACTGAGACAAACAGGGGCGAGAGATGAGACTGCAGCTGAGATCCCTGGGGTAGGGACGGGGAGCCTCCTGCCATGTTTGGCAATAGCTGAATCTCTCATAAGTCTTTCAGCCAGGTCAGTCATTAGCATGTACCAGTTTTGGGAGATTGCCTTGCTTGTCTGTATTGAAAAGGAGCTTAAGGTCTTCACTTGGCTCGAAGGAACAGAAATGACAGTCTCTCTGGGGGAGTCCTGCGGAGACATAAATGGGACAGGTTTGATTCCAGGGCAGTGGACCTAGCCACTGACTTTTTCAGCTTGACAGCAGTTGGGGTGCTTGGGAGAACAGAACTGAGGTAGAGTCTAAAGTAATGGCAGCAATTAGAGCCAGGGCTTGGAAGTCTCCTGACTCAACTTTCCTAGACTCCTTTTTAAAGTTCAGTTGGCTAGTTTTACTTTTGCTCTAAGGTATAGGCACATAGGCAAGAAACAGGCTGAGTATGAGCCTAAATGTAGGGGCTCTATTTACCTTCACAACGGAGCAGTTTTCAGAGAAGGTAGGTTCAGAGTGAGTGGCTCCTGTATTCATCAGAAAACTAACAAGCTCACCTGCCACATCAAGGGTCACCTACAGTTCCTTGTATTGGCCTGTTTCTTGGAAACCTCGGGTCCTATCAGTTAATCACAGCCATTTGCAGAGAAGGAGTTAGTCCCTGCTCCCTTCAGAACAGGGGACAGCCCCTTCTCCAGTCCCCTTTTAGTTTGCACAGTGGGGCATGGCTGCTTTGTAGGATTAGGGCATCCATTCTCAAGTGGGGTTACACATACCTCAGGGGTATGTGCTGGGCTATTCAGGGGTATATGAAAAAAAATTAGTAATGATGAAAAAACAAGTAAAGTAAAAAGTGCAAAACATTAGTTATGGAACATTTTTCTTTCCTTACTTGTTACCTCATTTCCTCTATTTTACATTAAGATAGGCACTGACAAAAGTGGCAGTATTTAAAAACAGCTGTTTTAAAAACAAGGGGTGCAATTCATACAGATAGGTTTAAAAGGGGTACACAAGTGAAAAAAGGTTGGGAACCACTGGATTAGGGCATTCCTTACTCCAGTGGTCTGGGTTTCCACATCCAAAACAGGGTTCTTTACCTGGTGTTCCTCTTCCGGGGTTGCTGGGGTGACTCTGAGGTGACTTTGGCCTTGGTCTGTCTATAATTGTGGCCAAAAGTCTGGCCCTATCTCTGATCTTGCCTCCGGTCTCACTGTTCCTGCCTTCCCTGTTTTCCCTTTCTTGGTTGTTAAAGACGTTGAAACAAATTCCCTGGCCTTCTTTTTGGATCTGAGCCTTTTTATCAGAGATGCAACAGTGATTCAGAACTGTTAGAACACCCTACCATGTTAGAGAAAACTATCAGGCCAAATTTCTTTACATCATCCCATATCTGACATTGAGAAAGGCATACTAACCCTAGCAGTCCTAGAATACACAAGTTCTCTGGCTCTCCCATGTGTGTGAGTTCCCATACATATGTGTGTATTAAATTTGGTTATTTTCTCTTGCTAATCTGTCTCATATCTACTTGATGATTAGACCAGCCCGAAGAACCCTGAGGGTAAATGAAAGTTTCTTCCTTTACTCCCCACCACAGAGGCATTCAGAAAGATCATTTTTTTCAAAAAGTGCTACAACTTTTTAATTTGGCTACTAATTGTGTCACACTACTATTATATTCTGCTGGAAACTCATGGGGTATCAGCCTCTGGGGCCTGTGGGGGTGAGCAGGGAGAGTGTGTGGGAACCTCAGTCCTGAGAAGGAGAATCAGCTGCCTGGTTTCCCAGGTGGAGGTATGTGCTGCCCAAACAAGACAGAATGTGAGGGCTGGACATGTGTGGATGTGTGGCCTCACTGTACAGAACAGGAAACTGAGGCCCAGAATAAAGAGACTCTTTGCTTGTTTAGCTGACATATACTGATCACCTCTCTGCGCCAGGGTCTGCACAAGAGGCTGGGGATAGAATACATACTAGGATGCGGGGGGCCCCAGTCTTATTGTTGTTTCACAGTTTTATCTTGAAATAATTGTAAATTACAGGAAGTTGTCAATATGATAGAGAAAGATCCCATGAACCCTTCACCCAGTTTCCCCCCAATGATAACATCTTAAATAAAACTACAGTGTGATATTAAAACCAGGAAATTGTTATTGCTATAAGTCCACAGACCTTGTTCAGATTTCACCAGTGTTTACATGCACTGCTCATTTCTGTGTGTAGTTACGTGTGTCTCTGTGTACCGTCATCGCACTGACAGATCTGGGTGCCCCTCACCACAGCCGAGACACATAGCTGTTCCATCGCCACAGAGGAGCTCCCTACGCGTCTCCCATACAGTCGATCCCATACCCCATTCATGACCCTTGGCCACTGCTAACCCGCTTCCCATGTCAGAACTTGCTTGTGGGGGCATGGAGGGAGGGCTCACGTTCTCCGAGGGAAGGGGATGCAGATACAAATCTTGGTGATACATGAAATATTAAATATAAATATATGTAAAGGCCTATATAAGTATCAAAATAAAATTATACCATGATATTGGGTGCAGTTAACATAACATTCTTGAGGGTGTCTAAGTCAAATTAAATCCAACCAAAGGAGACCAGAAATGGGATGCTTTCAGCCATTAAAAACAGTGAGCTGACACAGAACGATCTTCAAAGCAGATGGTGAAAGGCAAAGGACAGAACAACGTACTCCACTGTGTGTGTGTGTGTGCGCGTGTGCGTGCACGTGTATGTGTGTGTGCACGTGTATGTGCGTGCGTGTGTGTGCGTGTGTGTGTGCGTGTGTGCGCGCGCGTGTGCGCGTGTGTGTGCGCGCGTGTGTGCGTGTGTGTGTGCGTGCGTGTGCGTGCGCGTGTGTGTGTGTGTGCGCGTGTGTGCGCGCGCATGTGTGTGCGCGTGTGTGTATGTGTGTGTGTGCGCGCGCGTGTATGCATGTGTGTGTGTGCGTGCGTGTGTGTATGTGTGTGTGCGCGTGTGTGTGTGTGCGCATGCGTGTGTGTATGTGTGTGTGTGTGTGCGTGTGTGTGTGTGTGTGCACGTGTGTGTATGTGTGTGTGCATGTGTGTGTGTATGTGTGTGTGCGTGTGTGTGTGTGCGTGCGTGTGTGTGTATGTGTGTGTGCACGTGTATGTGTGTGTGCACGTGTATGTGTGTGTGTGCGCGCGCGCGTGTGTGTGTGTGTGTTGAGGCAGCCCTGTAATCATATGTCATGTGTAAGTGCACAAACAAAGCACCATAATGGGATCACCCCAGAACATGAGAGCGGTAGCTAAGCAGCGAGGAGACTTCTCCTTGTCTACTGCCTTGTGCCGTTTCAGTTTTCATTATGTGCTTGTGTTGTTTTTATTCAAAGGAAATGAAATCCTGTTTGAAGCCTCCTTAATTAAGCAAGATTGAACAGGATTCTGTATCACTGTATCTTTACTTTCTCCTCTCCCCTGAGTTTGCAAAAGTACCCCCCATCCTTGCTACTTAACAGTCTGAAAAGGGGGGTGTTCAGTTTCTAGTTGCCATGGCAGCCATTGCTCCTAGTGACAAGATGTAGGCCTGGCCTTCCCAGCCCTGTGTGCAGGGGGTTTGGACCCACCATCTCAGACAACAGCATCCCCACACCAACCTCAGTCCCCAATATTTAAAAGCTGTCTCTAACCGCACTAGTGTGTGAGCGAGTCAGCAGCGGTATTTCAGGAAGACTCTGCTCGGTGTTGTGTGCTGCATGGTGTACACTCTGTAGAGACAACCTAAAAGCATCTTTGCCCTGCGTCTTAGAACACCAGATGTCCATTCTCCTCCCCACTGGCATAATCTGGTTTAACTGTCTCCACTGCTTTCTAAACACAAGATCTTTGTCTTTGGGGCAGCCCATCCTCACACCAGGCCCCCTCCCAGCCTACCCAACTTCCTCTCTCAGACCCAGAAACCGGAAGAATTATTTACTGCTCCTTAGTGGGCTGGAGAACTCATACTGACTGCAACAAGAAAATCAGTCTACCCTCCAAAGGGATGGGCTTCAGAACGCACTTGTTCTTTCCAGGTGAGTCAACAAAAGCAGTAAATGACATAAAATTCTCAATAATTATTGTGATACATTAAGTTCTTAAGTTCTTCAGTTCAAGTATGTCTTATAAAGTGGAGTGAGAACTAGAGGGGAGAACTAAATTAGATCTCTTGAGGAGGAGTAAGCTGGGGAAGGGAACATTGGTGGTGGACCTTGAAGGTTGTGTAGGAGTTCACCAAGTGAAGACATGAGAAGAGCTATCATATGCTTGGCACTGAAACCAAGGGCCTGACTCTGTCATGAAATTTCCCAAACTATACCATGCTCCTGTGGCCCCAACCCCTCTGTGTCTCTAGGAGTTAAGAAGCAGGTTCAGGTGAACTCAAGACCTGGAGAGAAGCAATGGCCTCTTGTCAGTTGGCTAGGACATGTTTGGTCAAGATGGGACCTGTAAGATGCCAACGTGCACTGAATCACCAGATGTCATGCTGTTTCTCTGGTGAAAACAGTGTTCTGGGAATAGGCTGGGATCGCTACCCTAAAGTAAGACCTTCTCATTGATGCTGTGATTCCTGTGGGTGCAAACTCTATGGGGTTAAAGGAAGAAAAGAGAAGGGGGGAGTGGGGAGGACAAAGCAAGATGAAGAAAAGCAGGGAAAGGCAAGTCTGCTTTGGTGAAGATCACAGAGGGAACCAGCGACACACATTCTCCAAGGACTAACATTTGAGGCTATCTACATAAGAAACGCCCAAACCCGCGGGGAATGAGGAGTATATGCCTGGGCACAAGGCTGCAGCAGTAACTGGGGCCCCCATGCTAAGGGTACAGAGGGCTGGGAGGGGAGCGGGTGGCCAAGGATGAGAGGTGCATGCCCAGCCTTGGAGCTCTGGCCCACACTATCTGAACCAACTCCCCCAGGAAGGAGAAGGAAAGGGGGACAGGAGCTAACATGGACCCAGAACCACCTGCTAGGGGTGCACTTGTGGTGTCTCAAAGGAGTACAATGACTTCATGGATGTAGTAGGTCTAAGTGACCCCTTTAAATGGTTAAGACAAATGAGGAACAGGGAAAGGAAGTAAGTTGGCCTCAGGCATCAAGTGATGGACCTAAGTGACAATTCTGTGGGTGGTGGGTGAGCTGGAGCATCAGGACCATGATGACCTGGGCAGGCAGTTGGGGTCACTCAGCTATTTCTGCTTCAAGAGGACTAATTAGGTTCTTTTCGGGAACTTTGGAAACCAAAGGAGATGGTCGAGAATAACCAAAACAACCTTGGGAATGAGTGAATGTGAATTGAATTTCTTCTCTGGTGCTTCCTCCTATGGTATTTCACTTAATCCTCACCACTGTGCAGGCCAGTAGGCGGGGCAGACATGACTTCCTCCCATGAAGAGCTCAGGCTTAGAGAGGGTAAGGGGGCTGCCAGGGAAGGCAGCGATCCCTTCAAGGCCAGTCCTTCCCACTCACTCACTCCTCACTCCCATCATCGTGCCTGCTGATTGTCCCATGTGAGTTCCTTGAGCACAGACAGGACCTGTGTAAGTCACTCTCTCCTCCTGCCCCTGGCCCAGCTCTGGGCGCAGAGGTGACACTCAGAACCAGAGCATGAGTGTTTTCCAAACTATTGTAAAATATTTGAAGTTCTAAATCTCTCTACCCCATGCCCCACCTCTCCCTTTGCCACCTGTGTGCCAGAATTGCTCCCAACAGCTAAGTGGGAAAACAAGTCTTTCCTTTAGCAGGAAATCATACTTCAGTGTGGTCCTAGGAAAGAGCACTGTGTTGAGAGTCCAATACCGGAGTGACTACCACCCTCAGTGTGCCTCAGTCTCCCGACGAAATGTCCCCCTGGTGAGACTTACAGCCTCTGGAAAGCTTAAGGGACCCACCGCTTCTATGGGTGGGGTTCCCCATCTATCCCAGGGCAGGGACCAAAAGGAATTTCTGTGTAGGCTTGCTGCTCAGAAGCTTCCTCACACAGGCCCTGTCTCTGTGGCCCTTCCTGTTTTTCTACTTAAAAATAATCCCCAATCAGCTTTGACCCAATCAGAGGTACACGTGCTCTGGGAACGTGCTGGGCAGAGGCTGTCGTTACTGACTCCTGCTTACTGGTGACAGGTTGGTGACACCTGGTCCTACGTGGGTATAAAGAATAAGTAAAGAATGTAAGTTCTGTGAGGGTGGGAGCTATGTCTTCCTCGACCATTGACTTACTTCTTAAATGGCATAGGATATTTCTTGAAGGAAGGCATGAATGAAATAGGGAGTGATTGGAGACACTTCCTGCCTACCTAGAGCTAACTGCCTAGTTGGGGAGGGAAGTTAAAAAGTTAATAATGACCCAAGGACAAAGTTACCATACAAAGCAAAAGGATGAGATGTTGCAAGACAGCATGTGTTCAGGCCAAATCTGTGGTGCACACAGCAAGGGCTGTAGGAACACACTGTAATTCTGGGCTGGGGACAGTAGAAAGGGCTTCCAGGGGACAGTAGAAAGGGCTTCCAGGGGACAGTAGAAAGGGCTTCCAGGGGACAGTAGAAAGGTGCAAACTTGATGTCCTCTGCAATTTTATGCATCAGCCAGAATGACAATAGAATTCACTGGAATGTTAGGTGAACTTAATTGTTCTTCTGAGAAGTTCATTTCAAACTCAGAGAGGTGGGGCTGAGGTGGGAAATGATGATATTTTCTCATTAAAATGAACCTTAGTTACATCAGTGAAAAAACAGTTTCTGCTTATTTTTCTTGGCCTCAGGGATGCCAAACTGGTGAGCTGGCCTCCAAGGGGAAAACTTCCTCAACAAATAACCTATGAACAGCTCCTTGTGAGGCTCTCTCCTAGATATGAATTGCATGGTGTGGAGGACAACTTTTTTGGCTTTAAGTATTATTTATATATATATATATATATATGTGTGTGTGTGTGTGTGTGTGTGTGTGTGTGTGTGTATACATATATATATCCCTGTCTGCTCTGATACTGTGTCCCGAGGCCGGGAGCACAGAGAAGAAAAATCTTCACTAAGCAGGTGAGGGACTGAGTCGTGGAGAGAGGAAGTGACTTCCCCGGCCACGCGGTGGGTTAGGCTGGGCACAGGAGCCCTCACTCCTGATTAATGCCCGGAGCTGGTTTGTCCTCTGTTCCTGCTGACACTCTGTAGACCAAAGTGGGGCACTGCGAATGGTTGACTGGAGCCAGGAGCTCCATTATGGGGTGCCGCTGTAGCCAGCTCCATGCAATTCTTCCCTAAGTGTTAACCGCGTGACTGACACACTCCAGGCACTCTTCTAGTCTCTAAAACCAACACAAGTCCCCACCTTCATGGAGCTGACTTTCTAGTGGGGGGAGGCAAACAAAAACAAGCAACGCAATAAAGAAGCACATTGTATAGCATGTGAGAAGATGATACATGTCTGGAAAGAAGAGAGTAGAAGAGGGTAAGGGGGATCAGTAGTTGGGTGAGGTGAGACCCAGTTTTAAAATAAGGGTGTTTTGGGTAGACTTCATTGAGCTTGAAGGAGGTGAGGGAGTTAGCCAGATAGATCTGTTGGAGAAGAGTGTTCCAGGCAGAGGGCACAGTCAGTGCAAAGGCTCTGGGGCAGAAGTGTGCCTGGTATGTTCAAGAAATATTGAGGAGGCCAGTGTGCCCAGGGCAGACTGGGGAGGGGAGAGCAGGGAACGAGTGTGGACAGCCACGGGGCCATGTCTTGGAGGGCTCTGGGGAGCTTTGGTGGTTCTTCTAAGTGTGACAACAAAGCTTCTGAAGGTGTTAAGCAGGGGAGTGACCTCATCTACCTTCTATTTGGATGGATCTTTGGGGCAGCTGGGTAGAAAACATAGGATAAGGGGTTATGGGTGGAATGGGGAGGTGAGTTAGGAGGCTGTCAGTCCAGCTGTGCGGTGCTGGTGGCTTTGGCTGGGCGGTAGCTGCAGAAAGTCAGATTCTGGATCTATTTCTAATGTAGAAGCAACATGATTTGCTTGTGGGTTGGATATCGGGCACATGGGAAAGAAAAGGATAGATAAATACCCCATGGTTCTTAGTCTGAACATTTAGGTGAATAGGGAAAGGGTTACTCACTGAGACGGCATCATGAGGGTGGCTCAGAGTTAGGTACAACGTAAGTTTGAGGTCATATTGGCATCCAAATCTCCAGTTGGATCTATTAGACCACAGTTCAGGGGCAGGGTTAGTGTTGGAGACAAGCTCTCGTTGATGAACTTGAAAACCATGGAGCTAGGTGAGCTTAACGAGGAAGTTAATGTAGAATGAAAAGCAAAGAGGTCTGAAGACTAGACTGAGCCCAACTTTCAAAGGTCAGATGAAAGAACAGGACGCATTGGTCAGTCAGGACACTGAGAAGGGGGCAGTGAGTCAGAGAGGGAGCCAGGAAACGGTGGGGCCCTGGAATTCAAGTAAAGACAATAGTGCAAGAAGGAAAGAGGACGCACCTTTGTCAAATGCTGCTGGAAAAATTTGGGGGGGAGATGGAAGTCTGATTGGAGTAGGTCCCCCCCCCAAAAAAAAGGAAATGAAGAAGTGGAGATGAAGTATAGGCAACATTTTAAAGTTTTACAATCAAGGAGAAATTGGTCAATAGCTGGAGGAAGAAAGATCTAGCAGAAAAGGGGACAATGACACAGAAAGGAAGGGAATAATTGCAGGGCCTTGAGTGGGTGAGGGGACGCAGGCTCCAGGATCTAGGTGGTGCAGACAGGAGCGCAGGCAAGTGACCCATCTTCTTTCCTGTCTTTGTTCACACTGCTCCTTTTCCTGGCTCATCTTGGCCAAGGAAAGTGGCTGTAGCCATGTCTCCCCCCATAGCAAGCAGGGAAAATCTGGGGGCTACAGACTCAGGACCTAAAATCAGGTCCAAGAATAAGCAAATAATCTGCGTAGGGCATGAATGAAACATGTAATGCCTTTGACAAACAAAACAAAACAAAACAAAAATGTAGAAAAAATACTTCATTCTAAAAAACAATCTTTTGGGAGCATGGCTATATAAGAGAAGCTCTGTATCCCCTGTACAGTAAAATATGCTCCACTTCACCCAAGAAATGAGGAAAAAGAGGATTCCATGGTTTTTCCTTCCATGATGATGTTTCACTTCATTACTAATCAGATAAAGGCAAATAAAAACTGCAAGGTTTTATTTTTTTTGGTTTTTTTGTTTGTTTGTTTGTTTTTTGCATTATTAACAACTATTTTAAAGGATAATCTTTAGTATTCACAAGTCTTCAGTGAAACAGGTAGTCCCTTAAAAACAGGGTGGGAGTAAAAATTGGTTCAAGATTTTGGTGATGTACTTTGGCTACATCAAAAGACTTATGAGAGTTCATACTCCTGGAGCTCAGTAATTCTTCTTTTGGGAATCCAATCTAGAGAAACCACTGAAAACTTGGAAAAAGATGTAATCACTTCTTATGAACTTGAGAAATCAAGTCATGATTAATGGAATAAATATAAGAAAATTAACTGTCCAGAGAGAACTAGTGTTTAACATTTTGACAATTCATGTTTAATACCATGAAGATATGCTTAAAATATGTTGATAAGTGAAAAATAATTACAAAATTATTTCAAGTGAGTCATTCAATACTACCCTAGAGATCATACATTCACTCTTCAACTATGTATAGTCTAAATATTATCCTATTTACTGAGTAATTAAAAAATTTTAAAAACTGTATTTTTCTCCATGTTTCTGGTTGGGTTTTCTATAACATCAACTGGGTCTGGTTTCATTTCTGCCCATTTTAACTTCTTAAGTTCTTATTCTTTTTTAAATGGATGTTTTTTTTTCCTTCTCTTTTTGAGAATTCTAAATATGCTTAAAGTCTATAATTTCCATTTTTACAGAACAAAATCTCCCTATTATTGGTTAATTGGCTACCTTCAGACCATTTATTCTTTTTTGGGTCTTTCAGAGTTTGCTGGCTCATCTGGAAGTGTGTGTGTATGTGTGTGTGTTTTCATGTTCAGCCCATCTCTAGAAGTTTTGCAGTTGCTTCTACCCAGCTTTCCAAGCCCCTCAGTTCTATATTG
Source organism: Lyroderma lyra (assembly GCA_004026885.1). Classification (NCBI taxonomy): domain Eukaryota; kingdom Metazoa; phylum Chordata; class Mammalia; order Chiroptera; family Megadermatidae; genus Lyroderma; species Lyroderma lyra. Next base: position 17,935 of record PVJL010014715.1, read on the forward strand.
GACATATCTTGGTGGCTTGCAGCTCCCATCCATGAAAATCTGAGGATATTGTGGGTCTAGGTACCAAGCAGCAGTGGTCCTGGTCCAGGTCTCGGCTAGGAGACTATGTCAATTTCTCCTTTTCTTCTAAGTACAAAAGACAAACCATAGTCCCTGGCAATGGTCAGGCACAGCTTTTGTCAGCCCTCTCCCATTAGCAGCCCCTGCCCACCCCTCCACTGAGGGGTTCACAGCCCTTCCCAGCAGCAGAACTCCTAGAAGCCTCTGCTTGCTTCTGGACCCAGAGCTGAGTAGGACCAGAGCTTCCACTTCACTTGCTATTGTGTGTTTCTGCTTCATCTTTGGCCAACAGAAATGTTTACTTATTTTTGAGAGCAGCTTTAAACATTTTAAAAATATTTTACCTAACATTACTTTGTTTGTGGTACAGGTAAGGAGGCCTTAAAGAGTGAATTTAATGCCATCTTAGCCAGAAGTCCCAAGTTGCAGCTTCTTGCTTTTCTGACTTCATGTTTGGGGTGTGAAGGAAGTGTCATTCGCACACATGCCCACCTTTTGCTGACTGCATTTTTCCCTCTACTCACAACTTCTGAGGCATCTCTCAGTGCAGGCACTTAGGTGTCGCACATATGTTCACCAGCCAGCTTCTCACATCCTGCCACTCGGTGTCCTGGAGCTGTCTCCCACCTGGAAGCCATTTGAGGACATCTCTCCTCCCACTGTTCGTTGGTGGTGTCCCTTTGGAAAGCACCTTCCAGAACAGGGGTAATCTCCTGGACCTCCAAATAGTAAACACTTCTGAATCTAAACAGTACGAGAGCCACCTGGATTCCCAGCAAAAGAAGGGAGAGCACACTGTGAAATAAAATGGCAAAAGGGCGGTCAGATTGTCAAGAGAACAATTTAAAATGAAGCTGGGAGGCCCCTAGGAAGTTGCACTCATACACCCCCTCCAAGTGAAACTGAGCTAAATCGCAAATGGCTACACCCTGATACAATTGCTGGAACTGGTTCTGCATCACTGAACTCTCTATTAAAAAATAAAATTTTCACCTAGCGATAGACATAAACAATCAATTATGTAGAGCAGGCACGTCCAACCTGCAGCCAGGACGGCTTTCAATGCAGCCCAACACAAATGATTAAAATATGAGGTTTTTTGCAATCTGTTTTTTTGTTTTTTATTCTTAGCTCATTAACCATCATTAGTGTCAGTGTACTTTATGTGTGACCCAAGACAATTCTTCTTCCAATGTGCCCCAGGGAAGTCAAAAGGTTGGACACCCCTGGTAACATTTTTTACTGTTTCCCTAGCTCCTAGAGCAGGGTGTATGTATTCTCTTGACTAGTCAGAATGAGAGCATTTCAGAGAACATCCGAAGATCACTTCAGCTCTGCAGACCTTACCTTGCCTTGAGACTGGCCCACATGAGAGTCTCTGACCCTATGGGCAGAGAACTATGTGGGTGACAGCAAAGGGGCTTCTGATGAATCCATGTGGACTCAAGAGCACATGATTATCACTCAAGGAGCCCGTTAAAGTAACCCACACAGGCCACAGAACTGGAGAAATTTCTTCTATCCACCTGTTTTAAAACAAAACAAAACAAGACAAAATCATTCCATTCATTTTGGAAATTAACAAGAGACATCTAAAATTACCAGTAGGAGGTCCTAATCTTCAACAGATGTCTAGGTTTATCAGCCTGAGCCCATCTCTTAAAAGGCAGGACAAAAAATAAAAGTAGGCTGACAGAAAACAACGGTACTGAAAATGGGACTGGAAACAATGGTACTTTGTTTCCCCATTTCAAACGGTACTTCCGATCACTCTAAATAAAAGGCATTTAGCATTTAGTTGCAGGACAACCTTATCTAAATACTTGTATAATTTCTCTTCGATTTTTAAAAAGTAGAGCTTGCCAACCTCTGTTCTTTCCCAGGCTCCTTGGACCAGGAGCCTCTACACATGACCATTCCAATATATTTTTACACAGTACCTTGGGGTTGAGTTTAGCTCATTGCAGTCTCCAGAGGCAGCCCCACATGAGTTGTTTCCAAGTCACATGACATGTAACCTCACCCCTCGGAGCTTCCCTTTCCTCATCCACAGAATGATGCTATTGATGCCCACCACGCAGGGTTGTGTTATGCAGTAAATTGAGCAACGTGCGTCCTTAATCAAGTCCTTAGCACAGTGCTCAGTTCAGAGTAAATGCCTCAATATTTTTGCTGGTTACTGTTATGAATGTGATCAGTGAAGTCTCGCCGTAGCTCACTGGCACTGAGCAGAGCCTGCCTAGGTTACTCGTAACATTTTTCATAGTGCATCTCTAGATCTCTTAATGCACTTCCTCCTTGAGGGAGGGCAAGTGAAAGATACTGGGCTGTTTGGGAGACAGCCACTGTTCTTCCATATGAAAGTCTTGCCCCACCCTTGCACCTCGCTTTCTTGTTGGGATTTCTCTGGACCTTGCTAGCCAACAGCCAACAGTCAACACGTGGATGATGGATGGGGTGTGGGTGTGAGTCTTTAAAGAAACTCAGGAAGAGGAGGAGCTGGGGAGAGGTGACCAGTGGGTTCCAGCATGCAGGCTACTTCTCTGGGACCTGTGGTCCAGAAGATAGCAGAAAGAATGAGCATGCCAGCAGGTCCAGCCCAGCCAGACCCTGACAGCTGCACCCAGTGAGTATCTCATTTGTCAAGCTTTCTATGCCAGCAATAAGGGAAAGGCAAGGGTTCTTTGCCTTTTGGGGCTTCTACAAAGGGTGACTGTGTCTGCCTGGGGCAGAAGTAAGGAAACCTGAGCTCTGCTCTTGCCCGGTTACTAGCAAGCTGTGTGATCTTGGATAAGTCACCAGCCCTCTCTGGGCCTGTTTTCTCACCTGTAATATAAAGAATTGGCCAAGTCGGACTAATAACAATAGCTAGCATTTGTGCAGTGCTTGCGAGTTGCACTTTCCCAAACTGCATCTCATTTGGATCTCAGAGCAGCCCTTAGTTGGAGGGATGCTTGTCACTTTCCATAGATGAGGGAACTGTAATGCAGTGGGGTGAGTTACTCAGTTGGTGCAAAGCAACGCCTGACCGAAAATCCTGGTCTCCTAGTGATAATTCTGGCCTCTGTGAGCCCACTGTTCCCTGGAGCTCTGGAATCTGAAGGTCCCCAGTTCCTTGTCAGGTCTTCTGTCTCCCTCAATGTGGCCTTCCATCCCCACCGCCCTCACCCCCTCCCCTCCCCATGCCTCATCTCTTAGCCCTCCCCAACTCTCTCAGTCTCTTCTTCACCTCCTCCCCAGCGTTACTTTGCTCATTCTGTGGGCTGACACGGTAATGTTTCTGAGAGGGAGGTGAACACCAGATACCCCATCCCTACCCTCCCTTGGTTAGCACTTGCCTGCAGATTATTTTCCAGAATTCTCTCTGCTTTGTGGAATGCTTTCCAGTGGGGTCCCAAGAGGCGAAGTAAGTTGGGGACTGTTTAACCCTCAGGGCAGGTTTCTCCAGGTGTGAGCCTGGACCACCCGTGTAGGTCACAGACATCCAGGGTGCCGGTTAAGTGTGCAGATTCCTGGGCCCCACCCCAAAGTTGCATTTTAGCAAGTTCCCCCTGTTTCTGACAGGCATTTATCAGACAGTTTGGGAGTAACTACTCTTTTTTTATTGTTAAATTTATTAGAGTGACATTGGTTAGTAAAAATTACATAGGCTCCAGCTGTACAGTTCTATAGTGCATCGTCTATGTGTTGTGTGTTCATCACCCAGAGTCAGTTCTCTTTCCATGACCATACATTTGAGGCGCCTCCCTCTCTCCTCCCCCCTCCCCCCATATCTTCCGATAACCACTAACCACTAAACTATTGATTGTGTCCATGAGTTTTTTGTTTCTTTCTTGCTTTCAGCTTTGTGTTCCACATATGAGTGAAGTCATACAGTTCTTGGTTTTTTCTGTCTGGCTTATTTCACTAAGCGTGATGATCTCCAGGTCCATCCATGTTATCACAAATGGCCTATATTGTCTTTTCTTATGGTAACATTCCTGTGTCTATGTACCACAGCTGCTTTAGCCAGTCATCTATCAAAGGACACTGGCTGTTTCCACAACTTGGCCACCGTGAATAGTGCTACAATGAACATTGGGGTACATATATCTTTGCAGACTAAGGTTTTCACACTTTTTGGGTAGATACCCAGCAGTGGAATTGCTGGGTCATACGGTAACTCTATTTTTAGTTTTTTGAGAAACCTCCATACTGTTCTCCATAGTGGTTGTACCAGTTTGCACTCCCACCAGCAGTTTATGAGGGTTCCCTTCTCTCCAAATCCTTTCCACTACTCTTTAGCAGACGGCATGGCTGGGCTGCAGAGGGCTGTTGATAGATTTCTTAATAGTGAACTACCCTTATATTACTGAAATCAGGCCTTCCTGAGAGAGGTGGATTATTACTTTTTTAAAGTAGACTTCAGGATTTAACTTGGTTGTATTTTAGTTTGAGTTTTGCATCTCTGTAAGTTAAATTTGTCTAGAATTTTCTTTCTTTCTTTTATTTTTGTATGCTATTTTCATTGGGATTGGGTAATACTAACTTTGTAAAATAAATTGGAAATCTTACCATTATTTTCTACAATCTAAGATAGTTTGACATTGGACTTATACTTTGAAGATTAACTAGAACTCAGTTATAAAAACAAGCTGGGTCTACATTACTTTAAATGGTTAACACTTAACTGCCTTTAAATTTTCTAAGTGAGTATTTATTGATTGGTTCTGGTTGTTACTTCTTGAAATTAATTCATTTCTCTAAGTTCACCAAACATTTGCATTTGATATTCTGGTATTTCTGTAGCCCTCCATTTTCTGGAGCTCTATTGCCTTCCTGAATGTTAATGTTGTACTTCTTTCACTTTTTTGTTTTAATCATGATTTTCTATTTAGTCTATTCAAAGAACCAATTTTTTTTCACTATATTGAGGCATAATTAATGTATAATAAGTTGCATATCTAAAGTGAACAATTTAACAAGTTTCAACACACAGATATACCTGTAAAAATTGTTGCCATGACCAAAATAAACATCGCTTTGATCTTTTTTAGTTTTCTAATTCCTTCATCTTCAGTTTTATATTTAATAGTCTACCCCTTGCTCTTTGGTTCCTAAAGTGTGTGTTTCATTCTTTTTCTAGTTCCTAAAGTGCAAGTTATAAATTAAGATTTTTAACCTTTACTTATAAATACAATGTATTCTGGTTACTCATGGCAGTTTGTCTTCCTCTAAAGTCACTGCAAACACAGAGTTGGGAATTCTGAACAATTACTCCTGGGGAAAATACAGGCTTTGGACTCTGGGCACAAGATTCTCATCAAACGATCCAGACATACCTTGTTTTATGTGTGTTTCTGTTTAAAGACACATTAAAAATATAAATTGTTGATTCTTTAACATAGAACCCACAGTCGAGAGCACAGGAACTCAGGTCTGAACGAAGCTTATCTGACACATGTTTTCTCCGTAAGGCACATCACAGCCTTTTTGTGCTTGGGAACACCAGGCAGCACCTCAGCACCACGCTAGGGGCTGTCTTAAAGAGCCACATCACCAAAAGCAAAACATGCGGCACTAAATAGATCATGAAAAGGACACTCGTTCACAGCGAGAGAGCTGAAACAAGAAGACAGAATGTCACCTTACTCAACCTCAGCTGGGAAAAGTGTGCCTCAGGTGACTCAGATCTATCACTGCTCTCCTCACATCCACACTGACCGCGAAAATGCTGCCAGTATTGATTGGGGTGTTACAAATAGCGAGTAGGCGAATTCGCAAATATGGAATCTGTAACAAATGAGGATTGATTGTAGCTAAATCATTTAAGGTTATATGAAACTCATGGGGACAGAAAAAGCCATTCTCTCAGAGGAAAATTTATAACAACAGGATGCTATAAATCCTCACTCACTGCCTCATTTTTGGTTTGCTGGGTCCTGATGCCACAGAAAGTCATGTCATTTCACCAGGAACCTCTGTTTGGATCACTGGCACGCTAGCTCATCTGTGAGGGTTTTCAACAGCTGACACCCTTGGGGGATTAGAGAATATGCCCTGGACCTGAAGAGTCAAGACCTGAGGTCTGAGTCCTGGGGCTGCTTATTCTACAAGTATTCTTGCAGAGGGTGGAGGCTCCGGGCTATGATGGAAAAAACAATGGCCTCTGTCTTTCTGTTTCTAACCTGCTGAATAAATTACTCAACTGCTCTGAGCCTATTTCCTACATGTAAAATTCATAGCCCATCAGAGTACCAAAGAGACCAAGTTAAGAAGTGGGTGTGAGGTATTTGGGAAACAATACAGAATGGTATAAATGGGAATGGGCAAGCAATTGTCATCATATTAATAGCCCTTCTGGAGCATGCCCTGTCCTGACCTCATGCCCACAGTCTGGGGTTCATTTCACTGGGGCTCTATCATTCCAGAACCTAAAGAGACACAAATCTGGGCCAGCCGATGCTAGATGGAAGGAAGAGACAAGGACTTAGAGACATAACACTCCAGCTGTGGGGAGGCTCCGCTCCCATGGTCACAGCTGATTCAACCCCATGGGACGCCCAAGGCCCTAGTTAGAGGAAGGCAGAGGTCACTGTAAGCCTTTGGCCACCCCAAAACCACACATCTGTCTCCTTTGTCTCTCAGCACCATGAGTGCCAAGGAGGATGCCATGTGGCTTCAGTGGGTGACGCACCAGTTTGAGACCATTGCAGGAGAAGACCGGGAGATCGATCTGCAGGAATTCAAGACAGCCTTGAATGTGAAAGAGGCAAGTGTCCACTCCAGAACTGGGGACCCTGCATTTGTAGAGGAGAAGAAACCTAATTCCCAAGACACAGTACCTCACAAGGAGGGAAAGGTTCCCTCTGGGTTCCCTGGGATTCCTCCAGGCTTGAGGCCCCACTTCTATGCAGAATTGCAGGGTGTTTCTGTCTCTGATCTTGGGGATTTTCCATCTCTCCTGGTAGCCAGGCCTCCTGTAATCTTCAGAACAATGTACAAAGCTGGAAATCAGCAGCTTGTCAAATCTTAAAGAATATTATTAACCTCACAATTCCCAGTAGCCTCGTGGGCAGAGTTGATGTAAGCCTCCTTCCAGGAAATTAGCTTTTTGCACTGCTACTACACTTCCATTCCTCTCTCCATTTCACCGGTCCTCTGCCCATCCTCATAACAGCCTGCATGCCTGAAAAACAGTGGTGACATTAGCAGAGAGACAGGAGGAGTGAGCCTGCAAATGCCAATGTTGCCCTAACCGTCTTCTGGACTGGCATCTGGTGTCCTTGATAAGGGCAAGCCAATGAGTACTTGAATGCCTCTGTTTGGATCAGTGGTCCCCCCACTTTCTGGTACCAAGGACACTGCTAAGAACTCTAAATGCTCCGTTTCCTTCCGCGGTAAATATTGGGAAGGAAAAACAGAACTTCTGTCTAATAATATATTACCGTCATAACGGAAACTGGAACATGTCTTAAGATAAAGACCTTATGCAATGGATCAAGGGGTGAAAGAGTAAACCCAGGGCAGGCTTGATTATTCACATGGGCTTGTTACTTCCTATGAACTCATGGTTCCTTGGGGTCAGACATGAAAGCCCCACAGGATTCTCTGCTTGCTGGGAGGGGAGCACCTAGGGCACGGCGTAGCTGGGACGCTGACCCAGCCTGTCTCCTTATTTCCTGTCTTTCCAGTGCCTAACGTCAAGCTTGTCAAGGAGGGGCTACGCAGGACACGATTTTTGAAGGAAGGAAAGAGACAAGAGAGGGGAGAGAGAAGAAGGGAAGGAAGAGGAAGGAGAGAAAGGGAAGGGGCGGGGAGGGGAAGGGAGGGGAGAGAGGGGAGGGGAGGGGAGCGGAGGGGAGCAGAGGGGAGGGGAGCGGAGGGGAGGAAAGGAGTGAATGAATTGGCACCTAAGAACAAGCCTTAAGTGTAGGGTGTAGGCAGACTACACAATAAGTATAAGAAAAGTCACAGGTCTTCAAGTGGCATCTACTCTGTAAGTCCTTTCCGGTTTGACTTATCCCTGGGTGTCACCCCAAGGGGTATGGAGAAGACCCTGGGAGAGCCTGCAGGGGGACCCCCTGTCTGACCCTTTTCCCATGTTGAGTAAGGGGCCACCAGAGGTCTGGACTGTAAGGCTGACGGAGGTGATGGCATGTAGGGACAGAGAGCCTATACAAATGACCAGGCTCAGGGCAAGGAGGGGGCCTGAACCTCAAACACAAGTCCATCCTCGCTGCAGGCCTCTGAACAGCTCTTCCACCAGAGCCCAAACTTGCTCTCAGCAGGCCAGGTGGTCATGGACACTGCGCCCCGGTGTGGCCTCGTGGGCAGATGACACCGGGCCCTGCCTGAATCCCACCACCCCTGTCTCCGCCCTTCCCGCCAGTCCTTCTTCGCGGAGCGATTCTTCGCCCTGTTTGACTCAGACGGCAGCGGCACCATCTCCCTGGAGGAGCTGCGAGAGGCCCTGACTCTGCTCGTTCACGGCGACCCCATGGAGAAACTCAGGTTCCTCTTCCAGGTGTACGACGTGGATGGTAAGGGCTCTTGGGGGGCTCAGAAGGATGGCAAAGGGAAGCGGCCCATCTCGGTGCCCAGCCCGCCACGGAGCTGTTTTCTTCCGGTGAGGCTGACGCTCTTCCTGTCTGTGTGCACCAACCCCCGCCACCCCGGCCCCCAATCTCTCTGTGTGGTCTCTGCCTCCCTGTCTTTTCCGGGGAATAGGGGTGAAGAAGGGACTCTGGCCTAGGAGACAAATGCCCTTGATTCAACTCACCAGAAACCAGTGCTTTCCTTTGTTTGTTTTCTATGCTTGAAAAAAGAAATCCCCTTGTTGCTTTTTCCTTACAACAATAATAATAAAAGCCCTGTGTAAACATTTTAGAGAATCAGAATGGTTTAAAGAAAGCAAACGCTACCCATAACATTTATCTCTACTGCTTTCTAACTGATCACGTGCGCACACGCACACACACTCACATGCACACACACTCACACACACGCACGCACAC
>PVJL010014716.1:0-27044 GCA_004026885.1 Lyroderma lyra
TGAAATCCACCTGTGAGCGGAAACCTGCTAAATGCGAGGAGGGGGCGCAGAGGCTGCAGGTGCAGTAGAGACGGTCTCTGCCCTCAGCTGAGTCTCGGTCTCTGCGTGAGGCATGAGTCGAACGTTACTAGGTGGGGCCTGGGGGTACGGGGTGGGGAGTGGGCGTGGTGGGCATGGAGCCAGCGGCCAGAGGTGCAAAAGGGAAGGCCCATGCCAAGGCCTCCAGGGCCGCGACGGACGTCACCCCTCCGAGGTCTGCGTTCTTGTCCGATGAAGGCACCGTCCCCGCCTCGTGCACGGGGCTGTGCTGGGGGGTGAATGGGCCGGCCAGACAGGTGGTGGGTACAGGGCCAGGTACACGGTAGGTGCTTAGTCCACGTCGGCCGTGACCGTGTGCGTCGTTGTGCAGGCAAGGGGTGCTGCATTTCCATGTACCTCAGAGCCAGAAAGGGGAAACAACGCATCCACAGAGGGGGTGACCCCCGCTGGCCCCCGTCCCCGTTTTAGGGACAGAGGTTCATGGAGGGACCATCTGACCCATTACGCTGGGGTAACGCGGGGTGTGGTTTAAAGTGCTTTTGGGGTCTTTGTGGGGAGGGGGCCTCTTTGCCCAGCTTTTAAGATCGTATTTGTCCTCGCTCTCTGTTTTCAGTGATCACGTATCGGTTCCCTTTTATTTTCTAACTCGCTGTCTGAGGTGGGTAGGGGGCTCTCCAAGAACAGCTCCAGAAGGCTTGTGCTTAGCAGGGAGATAAGCCCGTGGTCCGGCCCAGCGCACGACCCCCGCTGGCCCTGTCCCAGCGATTGCTTACGGGACATGGTGACTGCTGTGGCTCTGAGGGGCCCCCGCAGAAATCTGGGCCCCCGCGCGGGAAAATCGTTAGAGAAGGGATTGAGGGTCCCTGCGGGGCCCGACCGGAAGGCTGACGTGGCCGCCGCGGCCTGAGCGTCGGGGGCAGGACCCTGCTCACGCGTGCACGCCACCGTTTGGACGCGTGTCCCAAGCGTCCTCTCGGCGTCGGGCCCCCGTGTAGACGGTCGCAGAGACGTCCGGAGCCGGTGTGCTTGGACAGAGTTAGGGACGGCCCGTGATGCAACCGGAGAGCGCAGGAGCTGGTCCCGTGGATTCGGGCTCAGGACTGGCCCGGGCTCCTCCCCAGTCCCCCCACGGAGCCACGGCTTCGTCTGCCGGAAAACGGGCACGGAAGGCATGCGTTCGGAAAGGACTTGCTGCGGGCGGTGCGCTGGGCAGTGTTCTTGGCACGGGGGCTCCAGCGAGGACAAGGTTGCCACCACGTGGGCGATCTTCAGAGCAGGCAGGAAGATAATGCATTTGCAAACCGCGATCGGTGCTTCGGGGAAATTAAGCAGGGCACTCGGACGCGGACACGAGTGGGGGCCGTTGGTGACACGGTGGCCTGGACGACGTCTCTGACACGGGGTCTGAGCAAAGCCCGAGTGCTGCGAGAGAGCAGGCCGGCACACAAGTTTGGGCCAAGCATGTTCTGGCAGGGAAAGCGGCAAGCGCAAAGGCCCGGGGGTGGTACGTCCAGAAATGGCTAAGGGTGTTGGGGCGGGTGCTGCGGGCGTGACGGGCAGGGGACGGGGAGGCACTTGGACGGGTCAGCACCAGCCGCCTCGCGTACTTCCTCGGTGGTGAGACCTTACAGCGAAATCCACTTAAAGAACGTTCCCCACTGACGCTGGACAAATACTGGGTCGCAGTCATAACCCTGACTTCTCTGTGCACTGTCGTAGCCGCAGAATTTTCTGGAAAAGCTGTCCTTAGACACATGCGATCTTCAGCCTGGACGCAGACCCCCTCGGAGAGCTCCACGGGCAGAGACGGGATTTGTGCGTCTCCGTAGATGGTGAAACCCACCCAGCTGTCTGGTCTAGGAAGGAAGGGAAAAGCCCATTGAAATGCAGATGCTCCTGAGTGAGTGGTGGGTCCAACCCTCCCAAGGAGAATACTCACGAAATGCAGCCTGCTGACCCCCAGCGAGCTGGCCAAGCGGCTTGCGCAGCCGGACCTGAGCCCGAAGGTCTGTCGGTCCCAGGTGCTGTGCTCCTCGGAAACCCCAGATCTCCCCAGGGCGGTTAGAAATGGGGGTGCGCGAGTACTGGGGAATCCGGAGGTGGGGTGGGGGCGCCCGCCCCTTGAAAGGACTTTCTAGCCACCTCCCTTTCATATTCTAGTGGGACCTCTCACCGTGGGCCGAGGGGGACAGGGGCCAAGGACCGGAGACCTGCGGGGAGGGTCCACGCTCACATTCCTTTGTGCTGGCTCAGGTTCTATTTCCGATCCGATCAGTGGCTTCAAGGGGGAGTCCCTAAAAACAAGGGTTCACCTTTCCCTTTAGGGACTTGGGTGGGGACGGGGACATCGTTTCCCCAGTAAATGCCCTTTATTTGCAACGTTGAGATGTACGGAGCGGCAGCGGAGAGGCGGGCGCGCTGGGCCCCGATCAGCAGGTACCGGCCAGTAGCGCTCTCACTCTGCCGTGTAGATGAGGAAACTGAGGCTCAGGCATGAAAGAAGGGGGGAGGGTGGTGGCCGCTTGCCTGGAAGCAAGGGGAGCGTTGGCCCGGGGCCCGGTGTGTACGCCCCAGTCCCCGCACTCCTCCGGGGGGTCTGCTGTAAGACGTCCCTTTTTCTCACTTGGCCCACTCTGCTCACTTATAAAATGGGGCGCTGGCACCCCGCCCTGTTCCTTTGTTGTGAGGATTAGGATGGGCAGTGGCTGTGAAGTGCCCTGGACGTGGCCCGGGCCCGACAAAGTACTCATTAACCCCAGAATGTCCAAGATCACGCCACCAGCAGGATGTGACATGACGGCCTAGCCGTGTCGTTGTCCCTGAGAGGGACAGCCACACTCCGTGCCTGGGGACCCTGCTGGAGTCTCTGTGTCTGCGAGAACTCAGGACTGAGTACAGAGGTTCCAGGATGAGCCCCCTGCGCATGCGCACTCGTGCACACATGACACATGTTGCACACAGGAGACATGTGCTCACAACACACGTTGCGTACATGACACACATTGCACGCATGACACATTGCGTGCACGACACGTTGCGCACATGAGACATGTTGCACGCACAACACATGCGCATGACATGTGCGCACGACACGTGTGCACGTGCACACAACACACTGAGATTCAGGGGTTCCAAGATGAGCCCCCTGCGCACGTGCGCTCATGCACACACAACACACGTACACATGACACGTTGCGCACATGACACGTAGCACACACAACACACTTTGCACACACGACACGTAGCGTACACAACACACTTTGCACATACGACACCTTGCACACACGACACGTAGCGCACATGAACATACATGCACACGATACGTTGCACACACGACACATGTTGCGCACACGACATGTTGCACACACGACACCTTGCGCACACATCACAGAGGCAGCCGCTGGGTCCCTGGTCCTGGTCACACCGGTCTCATCCAACAGGACTTACAGAGGAGAAAATAGATGTCGGGAGGCGTGCTGCTGCCCCAGCCCCTGCCTGCCCACGTTCGTGCGGCTGGTGGAGAGGAAAGCGCCTTGTCCTGGAGCTTTGCAAGCAGAAGCCTCTCTTAGCCGCTGTTGTTACCTGTTGCTGCGTAACAAGTCCCCCTAAAACTGGGGGCTTGAGACAGACGTTAGGACTCTCCGGCGCGGTCCCGTGGGTGGCTGTGGGGCCCCTGTCTTTTCTTTGCAATTGGGAAGCCTCCCGGGGGAGGTGGTGGGGGACTGTGCACCTCCTTTCCTCCCTAAACTTCCGCCTGTGTGAGCCGCCATCCGTGGGGGGTCTTGTCCACACAGTACGTCCTGCGAGGCTGACTTACTGGGCAGTTCCTGTCCCCCCTCCCTCCTGCGTGTATGACTTGGAGTCCTACTGGGAGAAACGACGGCCTCTTCTCCGCGTTTGTTTATGTGCTTACAGTTGGCGCTTGAACAACATGGGTCTGAACGACGTGGGTCCACCTGCCGTGGATTTTTTTCAGTAAACATGCAGTCGGCCCCCTGTATCCGTGGGTTTCACTTCGGCGGATTCAGCCAACGGCGGATCAAAACCAGCACGTTGGGTCTGCGGTGGGAACCCTCAGATGCGGAGGGCCGTGCTGATCGGTGACGTTTGATAAGCGGACTCGAGCATCCAGGGATGTGGGTATCCATGGAGGGTCCTGGGGTCCCCCACGGATGGCGAGGGACAACTGACATTTTTGGGGAATCGCAAGTTGTACACAGATTTCCGAGTGTGCAGGGGTCAGCGCCCCTCACGCCCCGACCCCCACCCACGCTGCTCAAGGGTGCACTGTGTGTGTGTCTATCGGTGTGGACTTCGGGGCGTTGGTGTTATCCTGTGAGTTACAGTCTAACACTGTGGTTGTATCCTTTCGCGCTCAGATGCTCCAGCTTTGGCCCAGTGTTAGGGGCTCCTTCAGTTTTGTGCTTGTGTTTTGACAAGCCCCGGACCTCTCATCTTTGGGGGGAATTTCCCTACCGTCTTGTTCCACGAGATGTTCAAGGCTCATCTGGCATTTTCCCTTGCCCCGCCTTGCAATCAGCAAGTTCTCCAAGGAGCTGTGGTTCCTTTTACGGGAGGATGGCGCATAGAAGCCAAGATCCGCGGGCTGGGTGTGTGCATTGCTCCCGGGCATCACTGCCCTCACCGGCTCGGCAGACACCGCTGGGAATGCCACGCATGTGCACTAACACACACACGTCCTACACGACTTTCCCCCTCTCCTTACCTGTGTGTACGGCAGAGACCCTGCACTTCTACTGGTGGGCAAGCTCCGTGGTCACCTGCCCGCCCGAATTTGTAACGAACGCCTCCGGCAGTGAGACCCCCCACTCTCCTTGGCTAAAATTCTGTAATTCAAGCACATGCTAAAGGAGTTTCTGAATCGCTCGCCGTGCCCCCGTGAGAAGCACGTTTACCTAGTAAATAACAGCCTTTGTGCACAGTCTTTTGTCTCGAGCCTGATGCCATCCAGGCAAAATCTGTCTCCCAGCGGCCCTTAGGTTAGATTTTTCCTTTCCCAGCCCCGTCAGCGCGGTTATGTTATTCATTTATTTATAATAGTTTGGGCCGTTGGTTAGCGTTTATATTCCATTTGGGGTTTTCGTCACATTTTGGTTGGTTTTAATCATTTTGTGTATGTGTGTGCGGGTATATGTAAGTCGTGTGAAACATCACGATGCTTCTAAGTCAGATTTGGACCAAAGGATAAGCTCCGAGAAGCATCCCTTCCTCCTCGTCCCTGCCCCCCGGTTCCACTCTTTCTGCACCCCTTTCTCACTCACCTCCTCTGGGATGCCAGCCCCTTCCATTCGCATTGACGCTGCCTGTGTCTCTTCTGCACAGATGTGCAGTTATGTCCTTTGATAGCCCCTTTCTTACGTGGATTGTAGCACACAGTCCCCTTCCCCCTGCTTTGCTGGTCTAACGGCGTGCCCCGAATTCCCTCCACGCCGGTGCCTGCCCCTGCTCCCCTCTACAGCGGCACCGTGCTCCGCCGGGGGCCGTAGTGGGGTTTGGCGAGCCCTTCTCCTGTGTCTGCATTTACAAACGACGCTGCAGTGAACCAGCTTGCACGTGCACTTCCGTCCAGCTGGAGACTGTCCTCGGGGGACGGGGGGCCGAGGAGGTCGTCCGTCAGCCGGGTGGGTAAGTGCACGTCCACTTGGGTTAAGCGTCCACTTTCTCTCCGGTAAGCCCAGCCCTCAGCTGTGGGAAGATACTTGCTTCTTGTTGAAAGTCCAGGGTTTGTGTCCATCCTGAGTCCATTGCAGATGAGGTCTGCAGAGAGGGAATGACGTGCTTAAGGTGACAGAACGTGTTGGGGGCAAAGCCGGAACCCAGATCCAGCTCTTCAGAGTCCCAGGATGCTCCCCTACTTCCCGCTGGTCCTGGGAATTGGGGGGTGGGGTCTTCTGGCAAGTGGGGTGCCTGGTCCTGCAGGAGTAGCAGGCAGCGGGGTGTGACGCGGCAGTGGGGGTGCAGGGTGGCAGCGCAGGCCCGTGACTCACTCCCACTGCCGGGTTAAGCGGCCTCGTCGCAGAGCTGCCTGAGACGTGTTTCTCGCAGAGTCTAGGCTACTAGGATGCATGTTTGCCCCCCGAGCGACGTGCTCTCACCTGCGCAAGGTAAACACCGATTACTTCGCCTTGAGAGTTCGTGCATGGAGCTGCTCTGCCCCCCGTCCAGTGCTCCGACTTCTCTTACTGCACAACAGTGAGCGACGCACGCCAACGCGGCAAAGGAAACGAGTCCACGAGGACCCCGTCCCCTCTCTCCTCGGTCCGAGCTCGGGGAACCTTGCAGGTAGGAGCAGCGCACGCGGGCGGGTCCCAGCCGGTCCGGTGCTGCCTGTGCAGCCCCGTGTCACCTTTCCGGACGGCGGACACGAGGAGGAAGATGCCAGGCGCCGTGAGAGCGGGAGGGGCGATCTCTTGGACCTGGCCTCGGGGCTGACGGCCCGTGTCGCCCCACTGTGCGTGCCCCCCGGCTGTCCCCCCCACCACGCACGCACACCCCCCAAGCCCAGCCTGCCCGCTCCGGCCGACTCGCTTGGATAGTCAGGAAAGGTGGCGTGTCTCTTGGCACAGCTTCTCGTCGCTACCTGTCTATAGGGAGGTCCAGCTGGCTGGGCTACGCTGGACCGTCCCCATCACCCACGCAGCTGCCTCCCACGACTTCCTGTCTCCTGACCTGGAAGCTGGGCCTCCCCTATTCATTCACTCACTCATTCATGCATTCCCTCCCTCACTCGGGGCCCTGAGCACCGTTGGTTCCCCAGGCCACACACAGGGCCCACAGGACGTGGAGAAAGAGGGGCCCACCCCTCCTCAGGAGCTCGCAGTGCAGCAGGGAGGGACCCAGATCGAGGGAGGGTGACAGAACAGGACGGGAGGTGCTCGGGGGCGGTCTGGAGCAGGCTCCCCCGCGTCCGGAGTCCAGAAGGACAGGCATCCGTTGTCCAAACCCAGAGGAGAGCGTGAGCGGACGCACGGCGGTTGGGGTGCATGGCGGTTGGGGTGCACGGCAGTTGGGGTGCACGGTGGGGCCGGGGGCAGGGGCGGGGCATGCAGTGCCAGAGTTGGGGAGGGGCGTGCGCGCAGGCAGGAGGTGGGCAGCGCTGGGGAGGAGAACTGGCTCCTGGGTTCAGTTCGGACCCAGTTTTTGAAGCTGTCTTGGTTCCATTCACTGCTCCGTCACTAGTACCCACGACAGTGCTCGCACGTTGTAGGTGCCCAGCGGTTATTTTTAGTCTCAGTCCCTTATCTCTGAAATGGGAATAGCACCTCGGTCGGCACTGCTGCTGCTGCTGTAGCCCATTGTCCTAGACTGGGGCGTGTAGTAGGTGCTCAGTAAATACTGTGGAGAGCCTGGCTGGCCGGCTGACAATACGGTGCTTGGCCCAGGCCCTGTACTGACTAATTGGTACTGTAACTGTCACCATCTTTGCAGCTGGTCGCATCATGACAGGCCTCATGTGCAAGGCTAGATCCAGCAACATCTTGGCAATCAATGAGGGGCCGTACCCTACTTGTTATAAATACCAGTAATAATTGTGAACCTTGGTGGAGCAGACTACGTGCTTTACAAGTGTCCTCTCTCTGCAGTGGCCCTTCAGAACTCCTGGGAGTAAATTCTGGTCCCCAGGATGTCCTGGCTACCATGTCCCTTGAGTAGCCATCTAATGACAGCTGGGTCATTCTGTGGTCACCAGGGCTGGGCATGGGCACCCATGGAGGAGTTTGTCTCTTGGAGAACTCTTGCCCAGTTCCTGCCGGGTGCCTGTCACCCGGAGAGAGGCCCCCAGCTGATGTCCTGAGGGGAGTGATGGCGGAGCTGCAGGCCACAGGTCCAAACGTTCATCTTGGAGAGCAAGTGCCCAATTTTCACTGGCCGTGGTCAGATTTTAAGAGCTAAATGGGTTTTCAGTTTTTAATTATGAAGTCCATCGTGTATATAAAAGGGTATAAATCACGTGTAGGTACGGCCGGGAAAATGAAGAAGACAGGAACGCCCGCGACCCTCTGAATAAGTCTGAATAAATGCCACTGTCCTTTCACACGGTTTCCAGGACCCCGGGCTCCAGGCTCCCCCCGCCCCACAGCCTCAGCTCTCACGACCGCCACCGTGAGGTGTCCTTTCTCTGCCACCATCGGCCACGCTAGTCCTGCTCGCCTTGCAGGTGTCAGCTTAGGGCCTCCCCTGCCCCCATCTCTGGGGGAGCGTTCCCTGGGTGGCCCCCCAGCCGGCCTGGGCCTCCCACAATGCCCTGCGCTCACATCACCACAGGGACACGTTTGCGTCGTCTTCTCACTGGGCGTGCGGTCCTCGAGGACTAAAGGCCTTGTCTCCTCTGTGCGGGGGGCCCAGCCCAGTGTGGGGGCTCAGGGAGCATTCGCTGGAAGCCTGGGCCTCTGGTCCTGCAGGCGGTGCTCGTCCCCGGGGACCACGGGGGTCCTCCCTCAGGGGAGAAGTTGATGCTTCCCTAATGCCCCAGCGCCGATCACTCCCCTTGTCACCTGGCGCCTCTGAATTTCCACGCAGGTGGCCATCCTTGCCAATCGGACCAGAAGAACCTTCTTACCCAAATGTGGAAACGGAGAAACAGCTAGAAGGAATTAGAGCTGAGCCTGAGCCCCAGAAGGCAGCCAGCTGTCCCCAGAAGAGCTTGGGGGGACGCGCCCCTTCGTCGTCAGGGCGCGGTCGCCCTCAGCACCTCGGGGAGCCCGGATGCGTTCTAACGAGACTGGCTTTATTTAGAAAGACGAGTTTCTACTAGAATTAAATGTCACCGAAGCCAACTTCAGCCTGAACATCTCCACGGCGTCACAGAGAGGCTGTCGGGACCTTTGTCATTTGTCACCCTCACACACAGCAAGGTCCCTTTTGGGCTCAAGTTCCAGTGTGTCACGCACAGAGGTGCTCCCACGTGGAAGTCTCCTGGCACGAGGGCTGGTGAGGGTGGTTCGCGCGGGATCGTGGGAGAACGGGAGCACTTGGCGTCGTCCTGGAGTGCTTCCCCGGCTGCGCGCTTTGCACGCGATGACAGTAACAGTCAGCCACGTTCTGGAAGATTTCCGCACGTTCTCCCCCAGGGCTGCTTTCCTGAGCCAATACACCCTACAACTGTTATTTGCCACCTAAGGGCACCTGAATTTTAATATCCTGCGTCTTGTCCTCTTATCAGAGTGTGGCATCTTCCTTTATGTCACTTTGTCGCCAGCTGGGCAGCGTTTCAGTGGCTCAGAATCTGGGTTTCTTCATTCCCTGTGTTTTATCGATGAAGGAAGAGCCCTGACTTAGCGACTGGGAACCGGGGCAGAGAAGATACAGAGGGGACCCCCGCAAGCGAGTAGAGGGGCACAGGGCACCGGGACCCAGCGCGGGCCCCGAGGACTGGACGTCCCTCAGCCGCGTCCTTCTCCGGCCAGGTCAGTGGCCTAGCAGACCCGGAAGGCCCAGCGGGGCTTCGTGGCTCCTTGTACGAAGACGGAGAAGCGTGGGCAGGGGGAGGGGGCCGACGAGAGCCGGGCGGCGTCGGAGCGCCGATGACCCGTGCGGATTGACCTGGACACGCTCGGTGGCAGGTATGAAGAACAGCCCCCGCCGACCCCTCCCCAGCTTGGGACATGCTGCCAGCGCTCCAGGAGCTCCCTGACTCCATCGACTGCCCCTCCCCGCCTAGCAATCGCTCCCCTAGATTTTAATTTTATGCTCTTGCTGTTCTTGGTAATTGTGTCACATTTACACCTCCGGACCACGTGTCCTGTGGTGTCTCCTGAGTTTCCGAACTTCACGCAAAGGGAAGCGTCCTCCGTGCCGGCTTCCGCCGGGCGCGTGTCCACTCGGCGCCGTGTTAGCGATGCCTTCGGGCCTGGGGGGTTCAGCCCTTCCCGCCCCAGCGTGGAGTTCCAGTGCGTGAACACACGGCGGTGGGTCCCGGTCGCTTAGACAGGCTGCTAGTGGGCCCAGCTGGTTGCTAACGCCGACGCTGCTGTGTCCACCCTGGTCATGCGTGCGGGGGTGTTGCGGGGGGGTGACCAGAGCTGGATGGCTGCTATTACGTTGGAACGTAAGTAAGATGCTGTGGCGAACGAAGGAGCTTTAAGAAAACAGAAACCGGTGCATGGCCATGGCAGTAGGTGCTGCTGTGCCCGAAAAACCTCGTTGGAAGGCCAGCAGGGTCTGAGTGTGCACAAAGTGACACCATCCCGTTTCCCAAAGTGACAGGTGGTCGTCTTTCAGCCCGTGTCTGAGTCCCTGTGGCTTCACCGTGCCAATCTGACGGGCCTTGGCATGTCCTCTGATCACTGAGGCTCATCTTCTTCGCGGTCACTAATATTCCCTCTTTCGAGAAGTACCCGGACGTGGCTTTTCCCGTTTTCTGCCGGAAATGTGTCATTTTCTGACTTGATACTAACCTGGTGAGTACGACACACATGTGTGTGTGTGTGTGTGTGTGTGTGTGCAGCCCAGATACGATAGACGCGCGCATACATACGTGGCATAATTCACGTTTTAAAGATTTTTGAATAAAAGGGGTGTTGCATTTAATGTCGTGGACATTATTAATAATCTGCTTTGTAGTTTGAGCTTCTCATGTCTTTTTAGGACCTGCCCTCCCCCGTGAAGGTATTCGCGTATCTTGTCTCCGAAAGGCCCTTCAGCTTTCCCTCTCCTGTTGTCTAATCCATCTGGGCTCGATGAAATACCGGTTGGATTTTGTTCGTTTGTCCACGTGGATGCTCAGTGACCCTGCACGGTCCATCCGCAGGCCCCCCTCGCCCTCCTGACTCGCAATGTCTGTGCGTGTGTGATGCTGCATCTGCCCTGGAGGCCCATTTGTCTCAGTTTTCACTCCAAAGCTGTGTGGTAATTCTTGATGCTTCCACAGGCAGGTCCCCCTGCCTTACCCTTCTCTGCCGTGATTATCCCTTTGCACTTTGATAGACATTTGAGAATCAGCCTGTCAGGTGGCACCAGTGACCCTATAGAAATGTTGACCGGAAGTGCCGTGATTCTGCAGATGGCTCTGGGGAGAACGGCGTTTTCAGGATCTGCATCTTGCACTCCACGAGGACGGCGTGCCGTCCTTTTTATGTAGGTCTACTCTTACGTCTGCCAGTAAGGTTTGCTAATACTCTTTGTAAAGATTTTACACATTTTTGTTAGATGTACGTCTAGATCCTTTGTATCTCAGAAACTCTTGCACCTGCTACCTTTTTAAAAACAAACATCTTTATTGAGATAGAAGCTACAAGCCCCCAAAACCACCCATTTTTAAAGCGTCCAGTTCAGTGGTCTCAGTGTTCATGGATCGAAGACCTAAGTTCAGAACATGTTGTAACGAAGAGCAAGGCGTGCGCCCTCAGCCGTCGGTGCCCACTCCCTTTCCCACCAGCCCCCGGCAGGGAGGAAGAGGAGCAGCAGTGAGTGTGCACCGTGCCGTGGGCGTTCCGTCAGACGCTGCCGTCTCAGCCTTCGCTCTCCGGTTTCATCGTGGTTTCCTTGTCCCGTCCCATCTCGGTAGCTGCTCTGATTTCCAAGCTCCCCTCCCCGCCTCTGTCCTCGTCCTCTGCCTCCCTGCGCTCTCAGCACCCGGCCAGACCCCTTTTCCCAGAGGAAACAGTGTTCCAACCACATCTCCCGAGGAGGGCCTGCGAGCTCCCTGGTCGGCTCAGCTGGGGCAGTTCAGGCGCGTGACTCAAGCACCTGAGAGACAAAGTGTCGGGATGCCCCCCCATTTGCGTCTGGGCCCTGGGTTCCCTGCAGGGTCCTCAGGAAGTGGGCCCAGTCCCTCCCGAGTCGGAGTTGTCTCCGGTTAACTCAGGGAAGAGGCTCGGTCACACCTTGAAACCCAGTGGCCTCCATGACGGGTACTTGGTTTTGCTTGAGTGACCGTGACGAGGCATCTTGGGTTTTAAGGACGTCACTTTGAACTGACTGGTGATGCACTCCCGGCCCTGCAGAGACGGGGAGATGCCAGGTCACCCAGCAGTACCCGTCAGCACAAGCGCCGGGGCCCCGCCGGGTACCTGTACTTAGAGGCCAGAGCTTACTTACCCTCTCGGGCTCCAGCAGGAAACCCACAGAAGAGGTGACTGGTGCCGGGAGGGACGTCTGTCCAGAGCAGAGAAGGGCGTGGATCTCTAACGCACCGACCGCTTCTTGGGACTTCGTGCAGAAGGCTGGGCCAGGGCGTCACCATCGTAGAAGAGCGCGTGAGCCTAGCACTGCCAGACCAGCACGCAGCTGCAGGCGTTTTGGGCAGCCAGTTAGCGGTGTCTCCTGGAGCCGAGCACACGCACACCCGACGCCCAGCCTTCCGCTGCTGAGCGAGTGCGGCCAGGACGAAACGGCACCGCGTAAATTTTACTCCAAAAGGAAAAATTGCGAAGGCAGAAGTCTAGCTGGTGTGGGCCTGCTGCAGTGTTTACGGGGGAGCAATAATATTTGCAGTCTGCTTTGAAATGCACACCCCCCCAAAAAGGCAGACGGAGTGGGCAGGTATCTGACACAGCACGTGCGGTTAAGGTGCTACCGGTGGGGTCTGGTTGGTGAGCGTGTGGGCACCCCCTCTTTTGTTTGGTGTAGAACACGGTCGTAGAGCACGCTGGGGAAGGCACGTGTGGGTGTGACAGGAGGCACAGGAATGTTCATGGCAGCATGATGGCCTGAAACGGGAGGAACCCCAGGGCCCATCAGCAGTAAATGGAAATTGTGGGTCTGTTTATGGCACGGGATGCTGTTCACGCCGGGAAGGAATGAGCCACAGCTCCACCCCACAACGGGGCGAAGCCCGCCAGCACGCGTGGCGGGGCGTGGACGTGCCCTGGGAGTCCGTTTCTGTGACGTTCACCGACAGGCACACCCGCCCTCGGGTGCTTTCGGAGGTCAGGACGCGGTTGGGGGGAGAAGGGAGAAAGGGATAGTGAGTGAAATGGGGTGCCACGGGGGCCTCTGGAGTTCTGGAAGGTTCCGTTCCATGATCTTGGTGCAAGCTGAACAGATGTGAACTACCACGCCGTGCACTTAGAGTCTGTGAGCTTCTGTGTGTGCGCGCGCGTGTGCGTGTGTGCGCGCGCGCGTGTGCGTGTGTGTGTGCGTGTGTGCGCGCGTGTGTGTGCGTGTGTGTGTGTGTGCGCGCGCATGCGTGTGTGTCTGTGTGTGTGTGTGTGTGTACGCGCGTGTGCGTGTGTGTGTGTGTGTGCACGTGTGCGTGTGTGAGTGTGCTGCACGTCATGAGAAACTGCACTGGGGGCGGAAGACAGTTCCGACTAGAACCTTCTCTGGGAGGAGCCGGGCGTAGGGACCCACTCTGTGCCCACCGAGCCTCAGTGTGAGCAAACGAAACTTCTCTGTAAGACATTCGTCCTGTCCAGCCCCACGGCGACGGGAGGAGCCCTGACGCCGGGCGGTGAGCGCAGCCTGCAGCACGCGGACGGTGCACCGCAAAGGACCCCCGCCCTCGCTCCCAGCTCAGCGCCCATTCCCGGCCTCACGGGCCGCCTGGCCCTCCCTCACGCGGACGCCTCTGGGCCTGCACATTGGCTTCCGAAGCCAGGCTCAGTCTGGAGGCGTGGCCCGGCCTGTTCGGGGTTCACGTGCTGGTGGGGGGGGTGCAGACATTTCACCCGGCAGCCCGACTCCCCACCTTCCCAGATCCCTGTTTTCCTGGTCGTGATCCATTCGGACCTTTGCCCTGAGGTACCCTGTGAGCCCCACATTGGTCTGCAGAGCAGCAGGAGAGAGCGGGACAGAGAGGGGTTGGGGAGGGGTGCGGAGGCCCCGCGCCTCCAGGTCTGCAGGGGCGTCCGCGGCAAGGCCACCCAGGGGGGCCGATGGCCTAGTTTCACTGGCAAGGCCAGCGGCCTGCGACCCAGCAGGAGCGGACGTTTCCGTTCGAATTTGAGAGCAGGAAGAGCTCCCGTCCCCGCTCAGAGGCCGGCAGGCAGGGGCTGGTCCCCCCAACTCAGCCTTTTCCGGGGGTTCGTTCCTTCTGCTGATGAGAAGCCGTCTGCCCGCACCAGGGAGGCAGCCGCCTCGCTCCGTCCCCCGATTCGAGCCACACTCACGGCCGCGTCCAGGATGAGGCTGGACAGAGGCCTGGGCAGCCCCGTTGGCACATAAAATGAACCGTCGTGACCCTGGAGCCTGGACGGCCTCCTGGCCCCCGAGCCGGCTCTCGAATGAAGGAAATGCAGCCGGCGGGCCCCGGCCGGTCCCTGCCACGTCCCGTCAGACCGGTGGCTGTCACCGCGCACACAATGACAGCTTTTTCCACGTGGTGTGCATTCGTGATCAGGGGAGGGAAGACTTCAGCCACCTGCCCCTCGATGGCCACGTTTATTATCTTAAAGAATAAAATGAAATTACTGGCGTTTTGCAAACTACATCGTACATGCAAAAGGCTCTCGGGGACGTCAGGGCCACGACTTAATGGACAGAAATGAACACGCGCGTCCTGCCCACCAGCTTAACAGGGGAAAGCAGGACACGCACGGCCTTCGGGGCCCCTCCGCCGGCCCCTGCCTGGGGGACGCCAGTCTCCCGGGGGGCCCCTCCGCCGGCCCCTGCCTGGGGGACGCCGGTCTCCCGGGGGGCCCCTCCGCCGGCCCCTGCCTGGGGGACGCCGGTCTCCCGGGGTCCGTGCTATTTCCTTGCTCTTTATAAAAATGCGTGTGGAGGTCTCCAGCCGGTATATTGGTTGGTTTTGCCTGTTTTCAGCTGTTGTGCATTGGCTCATCCACATCCTCCTGCTTTTTCTCTCTGCACTGAGTGTTGGGGCTTCGTCCGTGTTGGCACATGTGGGCTCAGGTCCCTCCTTTCGCTGCTGAGTGACACTCAGCCTGTGCCCGTGTCCCTCTGTTCTGCTCTCAGTGCATGTGTGGGGAGCTTCCGGTCAGTCTTCTGTCCCCAACGGAGCTCTTGGGAACGTGCCCGTCCACCTCTCCAGGTGCACGAGGACAGGGCTTTCCCGAGGGTGCGCACCTAGGAGAACAGGTGCCCAACCCAGGTGTAGGACATGTGTCTCTTCGCTTTTCTAGGTAATGCCAGGGAACTTCCCAGAACGATTGTACCAGTGTCTGCTTCTGATAGGGGCTGTGCGCATTTCACAGGTGCCCTCCTGTGCCCTTACCGTCTCATCTGGTCCCAGTAAATGGCCTTCCTTACGTCCCCGCCCATGTCACAGCCAGCCGGGACGGCTGTGACTGTGACGCCCCCGACGCCCTTCGTGCACGTGCAGGACAACACGTTTCTCGGGTGCGAGCCAGTACGCGGACACATGTGAAGTCCCTGCTGGCATGGGGGAGCACAGGGGTCCCACGTGGGCTGCCGCGCCGTGCTCTCCAGCTCTGCCTCACGGAAAAGGGGTAAACAAGCCCCATAGCGGGGGAGTGGGTGGCGCCCAGGCGAGCCCCCTGACCTCGTCTCCTTGTGCCAGCTCTGCTGTGTCCCCACGGCCAAGAGCACGGTGCCCTCATAGGGATCCGTAGGTGACCTCTGACTCCCACCCGTGACCCGCGCATCCCCAGGTGTGAACTCAGCCCCAGTCGGCGTGGTGGGGGAGATTAGCTTCCGCACGCTGATGGTCTGTGCCGCCTCTCTCCCACTGCAGGTTAGCCTGCGGAGGGCGATCAAGACATTCGCAACCAAGATGGTCATCACGGGCGGAAATGACGACGACAGAGGAGGCCGAGAGAGAGAGAGCAGAGAGGAGAGCGTCTTGGCGATGCTGGGGATCATCGGGACCATCCTGAACCTAGTTGTCATCATATTTGTGTACATATACACCACGCTGTGACGGGCCTGCGTGGCCGTGGACGCCCGGGGATGGCCGAGGGCCCGGGGCCCCGTGTGTGGACAAACCAGTGACTGCACACGGCACCGGCGAGCCGGCGGGACCCGCACGCACCGCCCGGTCCAGGGCACCTGCGGAGGCTCTCACGGGTCACAGAAATAAACCAGTCCTGCCCCAGGAGCAGACACTAAAGCACAATGAACCCAACACAACTCCTTAACACAGCAAGGAACTCAGCGTCCCTGCCCGGGGGCCCGGAAGGACGCGTGGACGACCTGCCTTTGGCGCCACTGGTGAGCGGTTGGGGGCAGAAGTGTGTTATGCCGGATCGCGGACAGATGTCACATACTCCAGACGAGGGACAGGGCCGACGCAGCTCAGCGGCGTGTTCCTGGGACACGCGTCGTACGGTCCCTGGACGTGCTGACTAGTAGCAAAGCCCCGGGGCCGTCCTTGGACCAGCACATCCCCGTCACCAAGAGTGTCTATTGGATCCCAGGGAGATAACTTGTTTTTCTTTTTTTCATTGGCTTGACGTGTGTGTCTGTTCATACCGAGGTTTACAAATATATATTTTTAATAAATGTGCTCTGTTTTTTAGCATGAACCCGATCTGTGGAGAGGCCCCCCTGGATTCAGAGCTCTCCTTGGTTTTCTCTGCCTCGCCTCCAAGACTGCAGATGCTCCGTTGTGTAGTCATGCTAGTCCCAGTTCTCATCCCTCACGCCTCGCTCCCTCTCTCTGTCTCCTCCCTCTCTCTGTCTCCTCCCTCTCTCTGTCTCTGCTCTCTCTGTGTCTCTGCTCTCTCTCTGTCTCTGCTCTCTCTCTGTCTCTGTCTCTCTCTCTCCCTCTCTCTGGTCTAGAGGACATTTGCCCATAATACCAGCCATGGTCTTGGTTGGTGCATGTATTCAGATTGTCTGTCGAGTGGCTCTTTGTTGTTCTGTCGGAGACACAGACCAGTCGTGGGCATGTGGACCTTGGCTGCACCGCGTCCGTACTGACCAGTTTGCATGCACCAGGGCTGAGTGATAGACGTTTCCCAAGGACGGCCGCTGACGACGAGGGCAGATTGGCGGTGGGACGGACCGTCGGCCGCTCGCCCACAGCGTTCTCACTCTGTTCCTGTGACCGCGTGCTGCTCAGATTTCGATGGTGACGGCCACGTGCCATGGAAGACGGAGCGCAAGGGGGCAGCTCGACGTAGCCGGCCCCTTAGCGAGCCACCGGGACCCTCTTCTAAGCCAATGGGGTGTACGTGACACGTGGACTCCCCACCGTGACGGCTCATTTCAGGCTGTGAGGACGCCCCTGGCACAGGTGACTCTTCAAGGGCACTAGAAGGGACCTAGTGACCGCCCTGACGGATTGCTGCGCTTCCTAAAGCTCCCGGTTTACACTCACGTGAAGCCACTTCCCCCGGGCAGGGATGGTCGCCTAAATACGGACTTGCCCTGTGCTGCCTGTGGGCGAGAGCAGCGGCCACCTGCCTCGTTGGAGTCGAATGCTGCCCAGAGCTCTCTGCCTCCAGATCTGTCCCTCTCCGTGCTGTGGTGTCTGAAATGCCACCCTTAGGGAGTCATTTCGTGGGCTCTGCTAAGGGACCAGGCTCTTTTATAAAGCAAATGCCCCCGAGCCTCTGGCTCTGACAGTCACTCCTCAGGCGTCTCCCCCACCGGCAGGAAGGTGACGTGCATTTAGGGCAGGCTGTGTGCCAGGCGCTGCACCGGACGCCTCGTAGTCCTCAGGTGTCCCGTGAGGGAGGAAGTCATTGTCACACCTCGTAGAAGGAACGAGGGGTCAGAGAGACGGGGACTCCCCTGAGATCACGTGGCTTCGCGTATGGAGTCAGGACGCAAACCCCAACCTGCCCGATTCCTTAGCCCAGTGAGGGCCTGGGGGCTGCTGGGGACATCGCAGGAAGGGCCCTCGGGGGTCAGGACGCAGGCCTCATGGCTGGGCTGAGGGCCAGCTCTGCACACCGCCCTCCCCGTGCCCCTCCCCAGACAACTAAGCGACCCCCGGGGACTCCTGGACACTGACAGAACGTCCCCCAGATCGGGACGAGGGTCATGGAATGTCGCGGAGGGTTCTGTGTGATTCTAGAAGGACTGTATGAAGATTCTGAACAATGAACGAGCAAACAATAAAGGTGCAATGGAAACAACGATCCCTGTCCTCGTTCCTCCGCGCTGTGGCATTGTAAAGCCCTGGTGTCACTCCTTTACACACTTTTTATTTTATTAAAAAACACACTGAACGTGACCGTTGAAGGAGAACGGCTTTATTTGGACGGTAGGAGCCCTGGTGGTGTTTCAAGTTCACTAATTTGGAATTTAGTGACGGGAAACACTGCTTTTGCGATCCTGAGAACGGCTCCCCGGGGTTCTTCTAGATCGTGCTCGTCCCCAGCCTGGAGATAGTGACTGGGGGCCCCCGTGCAGCGCTGTGTCCAGCAGCTCCGGGCCCCTCTTACTTCTGCGCTCAGCAAAGCCCAGGACCATGCGCCGGGCAAACTCGGGGTCCAGAGGCCTCCTGAGGGGATGGGGACAGAGAGGACGCCAGGGGCCCGGCTCTGCAGAGTCTAAGTGTGCCAGCCCCGCCCCCCCCCCGGGCCACAGCAGTGGTCACCCGAACGACACCGGGTCTGTCTGTGCTGCCCAGCGCCCTCCACCCAGCCCGTGGGCCCCTCAGCCCCCTGAGACGGGAATCCTTGTCCCCATCTCACAGGACGAGGGAGAAGGCTCAGAAAGGCCAACTGACGCGGCCGAGTTGGCGCGGTTGGAAACCGGCAGGATCAGACGCTGAGCCCAGGGCTCCCGGTGACCGGGGTGCGGGCCCTGGAGCGTGGGCGTGTTCGTGCATGTCCCCTCTACCCCGGAGGTCGACACGGGGGACCCGATCCTGACAGCAGGG
Organism: Lyroderma lyra; assembly: GCA_004026885.1. Classification (NCBI taxonomy): domain Eukaryota; kingdom Metazoa; phylum Chordata; class Mammalia; order Chiroptera; family Megadermatidae; genus Lyroderma; species Lyroderma lyra. The sequence continues at coordinate 18,755 of PVJL010014716.1, forward strand.
GCCCAGGGCGACGCGGTCTGGGGCTTTGGGGCTGCAGGGTGACGGTCAGGACGCACCTGGGCCCGCGTCCTGTTTCTGCCTCCTACCGCGGGGGTGAGCACGGGCCGGCCACGCCAACGCTGGGAGCTGGGCTCCTTCCCCTGTAACGGGGGCCGCCTGTGAATGCCCGAATCCCATCAGGTAGGTTTGCTTACCTCACCTCACTGATGCAGAAAATGCAACCTGCAGGGGCGAGTTGACTGAGCGGAGCCCCCAGGACCACGAAGACACGTGACGAGGAGCCAGCCCGGCTTCCAGACACCGCTGCCTTCACCTTGCAGCCGAAGGCAGACACTGAACCCCCCAAATAAAGAACCCCACGGGCCTGAGCGTCAGCGGAGGGGACAGGGCGCCTCAGAGACTTCCAAGTGCCCTGTGAGGCTCGTGGACCCTGCTAAGGCACAGGAGGAGGGCCTCGGGGTCCCACTGTTTCCACAGGCTGGGGGTGGGGTGCACAAGGGCAGAGACCCTCTGTCTTTTCACCAGTCAGCCAGCTGAGGCCCAGACGGCTCGAGTCCCGAAGTCTCAGCGCTGGGGCGGGCCGGGGCGGGCCGGGGTCTTGCAGGGCGTCTGGGGAAGGCGGATTTATAGAGAAGGCTTTCCGGGCTGCTGGGTGCTGGGGGAGGGGTCCCAGGCCCCGTCCCATGTGGCGTGTTCCTCAGGAAATCCGGGGTGCAGCCCCTGCCTTCTGCCCAGGACTGTGGCGCCCTCACCCCCCGGAGCATGGCCTCAGGGTGCCCTCTGCCACCCGGAAGCCCAGAGAGACGCCTTTTCCTGCCAACCGCAAGGGGTCCCAAGCGACCCTGCAGCTCAGTGCACCCCTTACTCGTCCTTTTGTACATCACACACACGGGGGCACCGTTGCACAAGGACCATTTTGTAAAGGTTCTAGAAGATTTATTAAATGAAATCCTCTCCAAACACCAGCAGCAGCAGCAGCCCCTGCCGCTATTTAGTGTCTGAGTGACAGGCCGGTGGCCTGTCTGATGGGACCGCTTTCCTTAAACTTCTAAAATTCTGTTGCCTTTAGGCAGGGCGCACTCTTTAGGTCACTGTCCCCACATTACGTGTGATGGGGCACAGCTTCCCTCATTTCTGTTACTTGCTGTGTCCAGTGACATTCTAGATGGCCGTCCTCGACGGGCCATTCAGACATGAGGCAGGAGGTTGGTGATCAGAAGTGCCACCCATGGTGCCACGCCAGCAGCGTTGCTCCAGGTGCATTGGGCTAACAGTCATGAACACGGTCCCATGTCGACCGATCTGTTTGGCAAAAAGCCGGTGTCGTGGCCGTTCGGAATTCTGCGTTTGGTGTTGGCACCGTCACCCTGGTGGTGCATACGAGGTCGGACAATTAAGTTCGTGAACTCGTCGTAGAAAAAGTGCTCCATGCCTCACTGCTGAGCATCACCACGGTCCCCTTCAAAGTCCTCCCCTTGGGAAGCCGCGCACCGACACCAGCGCCCGGTCCACCCTTCAGAGCCATTTTGGAACTCTCTGGAATGGCCATCAGAGCTGTCGTCGTCCCCCAAATCTGACAATTCAGTTCATGAACTTGGCACCGTGCGCTCATGTTGACAGCGCTGTGCACACAACTCGGTGATGCCCACATCTGGCTGCCTACCGTACCTATTCGTATCTGTCCCCCCGCCTTTCCCGCTTGCCCCATCCTTTCCCCCAACTCTCCTCTAAGCTCCAGAGCCCACCCAGCTCCCTGACCTTGGCACACTGCGATGCTGTCCCCCACGCTCGCCCTGTCAGCCACCTGCAGGCCATCGGGAAGCCCACCCCCCTCAGGTCATCGATCTCCATAGAAACAGTCCAGGTGTCCATCAAGGCGCTCTCCTGATAGCTGCATCCGGGGCCCAGAGTGGCTGTGATCATGCCGCACCCGGGGAGGAGAACGTTCCAGAGGCTAAATGTCTGACTCCTCTTCCGAGAGAGCTCCCCCAGAAGATGTGGCCCCCCTCGCTGAAGGCAGGCCTTCTGGTGTGGGATGCCCCCCGCCCCCAGAACGGCCCCTTCGTGGGCTGGAAGACCCTGTGACATCGCTGTGAATGGTTGTGCCATCTCGTGGGAAGCGGATGGACAAACGGACTGTTAACCTGTTCTGTTGGTGGTCAGGCTACACCAAAGTGTGCCGGAGGGCTGCCTGATGCCACGAGGAGCGCGGTCACGTAGAACGTGTACGTGTCTCCGACAAGACTCAGAGGCTTGCTGGTGTGTTAGCATTTTCTAAGGGGCTCGTGGGGAAACCTTTGCAGGGGGACACAGGAGTCACAACGGCATGTCTCCACGTCACCGTCATAAAGGGTTCCAGGACAGAAGCCGGCCAGGTACATGGCCTGGCTAGCCAGCTCTGTCGCCGCCCCGACTCTGTGAGGACAGAAGACCTCGGCATCCTGTTTGGACAGTCAGAGCATCCCGCCTCCCAGCTGAGGGCAGGAGGCCACGGCGTGGCAGCCGAGGAGTCTCCACACCGTAGTTCCTAAAGTAAAAGGACAGTGTCATTAGCTAGTGTCCCTCTCATTGGGACCAAGGATACCAAAGTGAGACAGTAAGCAGAGGGCAGGCTCTGAGGGACCCCTGGGTCACCCAACTTCAGGCCTCCGGCCCGGGCAAGGGGGACTTTCGAGCCTTCCTCACAAGCCAGCACGTTCCGTAACTCGGGGTTCCGCTGGAGTCCGTACACGGTTGGCTCACCCTGTCCCTTGGGTGGTTCCCAAAGAGACTCACATGCACAATTCTTAGGACAGAAATCAGGCAGATGTCCTTCCTGTGATTGGCATCAGCCAGCTCACTTCTCCCCAACCCTGCCCCTGGGGTCCCTGCCTCTGAGGTCACGATCTAACCAACAATGACCACATTCTTTCTTGGGTCACTTGGGTTTCAGCTCTGAAGAGTCCACATCAGCATTTTTAGCTCTGAAGACCCTGCTGTGGGACTTGGGGTCCTGAAGTTCTGAGACGCCACCTCCGTGTTGAAAGATGTGTGAACTCAACTTCACTGGGACGTTCAGCTTCAATGCTGACTTGGCCACCAAGCTGGGCAATAGTGCTTTTCTATAACCCGTCCCTCCAGAAAAGTCAGTGGACAGTTTAGTGACCCCACGCCCACCCCTGCCTGATTGGAGGGCCAGGACGTCATCCAGAAATGAGGACGTCCAGGGGACAGAAAATCTGTGTCCCACCTCCACACCCTGATGGACCCTCAGTGCTTCTGAACCTTCGTTTCCTCCTCATGAACTCAGGAAAGCTGGTCACGCGGTGGCGTGTAAGTGGCGTTTTGATGCGGTAGCACTAAGGACCGTGTGTCTTTATTGCCTTAATACAACAAAAAGTGTATTTAACTTTTTTTCCTTTGAAGAAGAATGATAAAGACACAAGACTCAGATTCAACAACGTTTCAAAATCCTCTTCCTGACAGAATTTAGTGTGTAGCTTCACCTGGGATGGTGGCAGAAGTGTCCTTTAATAGAGAGAACGAAACATGAGGGACTTGGAGGGCGCCGCGCCCTGAAAGCGGGCACCGTGGGGGCTTCCTCGGCAACGAGGTCTCAGCCCCGTCCTCTCCCCGCCAAGAAGACGGGCGGAGAGGCCGCGATTAGGGAGGCACATGCGGGGGACACGGGGGACGCGGCAGGCCAGGAAGGCGGCCAGAACTCGCCACATGCTGGAACCCTGTCTGTGCCAGGTGACCCTCCCAGGGGTCTTTGTGGGGGGATGGAGGAGAGGACACCTACCACCAGTCTCAACCAGGGAGTCCCCACGTCCTTCCTGAACTCCATCAGTGCTGCCTCTTTACTTCTGCAGAAGACAGAGCACCACGGCGATGGCCACTGGGGGGGGTCACCACGGCGATGGCCATTGGGAGGGTCACCACGGCGATGGCCACTGGGAGGGTCCCACTGGGAGGGTCGCTGCGGCGATGGCCACTGGGAGGGTCGCTGCCGCGGTGATGGCCACTGGGAGGGTCGCCGCCGCGGCGATGGCCACTGGGAGGGTCGCCACAGTGATGGCCACTGGGGGGGGTCACCACGGCGATGGCCACTGGGAGGGTAGCTGAGGTGATGGCCACTGGGAGGGTCGCTGCCGCGGCGATGGCCACTGGGAGGGTCGCCACAGTGATGGCCACTGGGGGGTCACCATGGCGATGGCCACTGGGAGGGTCGCCGCGGTGATGGCCACTGGGGGTTCGCCGCGGTGCTGTCGGCCTCTGCTACTCTTCCACAGTAGCTGGCACCGATATTTCTGAGGTCTGTCATTTCTCGGAGCCGCAGCTGTCTGACCTGGAAAAGACGACGCCCCCTTGCAAATACTTGGGGAGCACACGGAGGTGCTCACGGAGTGGACGTGATTGTCATCCTCTCCCCGAGACATGGGATTCTGGACTCGACTCAGCCTCTTTAAGGTCAGCTTAGTCACCACCATGTGCAACGTGACACCGGACATCAGGAGGGGTCGGAGGGTCCTCTACTGACTAGCTGTAGGACCTGGAGGAAGACGAGCTGTCTGAGCACGTGTTCTGTAAGCGCGGCCATGATGTCAGACCGGACGCCCCAGGGCCGGACAGGAGCACCCTGAGGGCGAAGCAAAGGTGCTTCCATGACACTTCGTGTCGTTCCGACTGGGACTCTGGTGGTCCGAGTGCAAGCAGACACGGAGGCTCCGTCCCGCCATCGCCGCTTCCTTCCAGAGCTGGTCCCGGCTGCCAGGCACCAGACGGGTGTACGAGCGGTTGGGGTGACCCCTGTCGATCGGTCTCATCAGCCGGTTCCCATGTCACCCAAGGAGCAGGTCTTTAAATATCATGTCCCCCTTGTCATGCTGTCCTCAGGCTTCCCAGGAGGGGCCCGTGCACCCCATTCTTCACTGTGCCCCCCACCACCATTCTCCAGCCTCTGTGCACCCCCACTGCCTCTGCTCCCCGCCAGGTGGAGGAATCTTTGAGACAAACACTGCGCCCGCAGTTCTTACGATCTCCCCAACATTGGTCCATGTCGAGGATGTACCAGTCCTGGGGCCATCGATGCCCAACGCTCCCTTCTAGGCGAGGCCGCTTCACGTGCCCTGAAGAAAACGGGGCCAGGCTCCTCCCGGCCCCGGGGTAGCCGCTGTGTGGCCTAGGCATAGCCGGCTGACCCAGGGGTGGTCCTGCCATTGACAGACCACAGACCCTTGATGTGTGTAGCCTGGCTCATAAATGGGCACTTGCAGGAGGAATCCAGGTCAGACGTACGGGGGCTGGGCAAAGCTCAGGGCCGTGCACGGACCGAAGGGCCCTCCGTCGCATGGCGGCGTGGCACATGGAATTCCCGGGTCAAACCGCATACCTCTGCAGACGAGGGCTGTTCGGAAAGCGTCCAGCCGTAAACGCCGTTGCCCACGTGCCACGTGGCTGGGTACTTTGCAGGCCGCGCCCCCGGGGGTGTCACCTCGCCCGCTCCCCGTCCCCATCCCCGCCCTCTCCAGCTAGGCTACGAGCTCGGGCTTAAGGAACGCTGGTGGATGTGATGCAAGCAGGGGGCTGGGACTTGCTCTGGCACCTGGATGTTCTCTCTCGAGCTTCTGACACGGCGACGAGAGAGTATATTCTGGGCATCAGTTGTCACCGCAATCTGAAATGGGCCATGAGGGTCAGAGTTCCCCCAGCCAGCCCGCGTGCCCGCAGCCAGAGCCACCCTGGTCAACGCGAGAGGAGTAGGGGTCCCTTTCCTTCCTGGGCTGTGGTTCTGGGAACTTACAACCGTCTGTGTCACCTGTCACCAGCAATCAAAAGGGCCCGACCCACGACAACCACCCAGATTCCCTTCGCACACTCGGTCAGTGTCTGTGTGCACTGGGCCGGCGGAAGGGAAGGTGGGCGCCTACTGGGAGCGCCTGAGAACGCCAGCGTCCCCTCCGTGACTGTCCCTTACTGGACACAGCTGACGACGCAGCGCCGACTGCCAGTGCACGCACCGGCCTGGGCGCCTGCTGCAGCACCTGCGCCCCTCGTGTCCGGCATGCCTGGGCCCGCGAACCAACAGCCCCACACAGCCAGGGGCCCCTTCGCCGTGCTCTCGCCCCCCCCCCCCCCGCCTCGCGATTTACGTTGGGGACACAGGCTCGGGCAGGGGAACGGGCCAGCCCGAAGCCGCACGCTGAGTAGGGGCCGTGGCCAGGGGAGAACGCCCTCCGTCCCTCCCTAATGACCCCGGTGGGACCCCGGGCCTGGCACGGCCGCTTCGGGCTACCGGCTGACGACCTCGGAAGAGGACGAGGTGGCCAGCTGGTGGCAAGAAGACACAACCATGTTCCTGATGTCACTGGGAAGTGTCCCACTCGTTCCTGCCAAGCAACGAGACGTACCTGTTTCCTTTAACGACTGGCCGGTGGGTTTTACGCCCTGAGAATCCTTGTCCCAGCGGGGGACGTGCACTGGCTGCGTAGTCTGCACACAGGCTGTCGTGGAGGAGGTGAACCCCATTTGTTCCAAAACCCAGATTTGTGCAAACCCCTCCGCATGTCCACGCGCAGACTGCGACTCCAGATTCTGGGCACAGTCGGCTCCGTGGGGTTGTGTAACTGGTCAGGTGACAGCGAAAGTGGAGCCAGGTGCGGAGGACGGGGCCCAGGGGCAGGACGGAGGGACCGGAGCTTAGCAGGACACGGCACGGCACAGCGACGGAGCCCAGCGTCCTAGGGCTGAACTCTCCAAGTTCAAGTTCTCTCCTTCCTGCTCAGTCACCAGAGACCCTCTCAGCCTCTTCGTGCTTAAACGATCTTTCTCGTGGGAGCGTCTGCAACGGAGCTGCGACACGGGCTACATCGTGAGGGTTCGATGACTTCCCACGTGCGTGAGGGACCGAGTTCAGCCTGGCACCATTCGTCCTGGCTGGGAAAACACGGGCTCCGGGATGCGGTGCCCTGGGCCTCCGTCCTGCAGGACCTCTCATCTCCATCACCACTTGGCCCCGGAGCTACAAAGAAATTGTATCCTAGTGGGATGCCCAACAGCTTCGGCCGAGGCACCGACACACACAGATGTTCGTTGTCAACGTGGGCGTGGAGGTGGCCCCTTGCCCACCCTGAATGTTTAACAGCGTCCAGCACGGAGCTTGGGGCAGGTTCGCAGGGCGCGTCTCTTTGCAAAGGACTTGGTTGGGAGGGCGGTGAGCCCCTCTCCCCCGGAAGGCAGAGAACGTCTCCCCGTTTGCCTCTAACGAACAGCTTCAAGGAGACGCCTCAGAGAGTCGCATGATCTCTGCGGGTTGGAAGCGGGTGGCACGGAGGACTGGCGTCTCAAGGACAGGGGTTGAGCTGATTGACAGCTGACAGAGGCCAAAGCAGCGTGACTGTGTTGGCACGGGCCACACTCAGAGTTCGCGGGACCAGGACGTGCACTTCCCACGGCCAGCACGAGGGACCCTGGAGGAGTCAGCCATTGCGTGCCCATATCCAATCCTGCCCAAGGAGGCCACCTGGAGGGACACGGACCCCTCTCAAGGGAGCCTTGTGGGGCTGACCACCAAAGACAGAGGCTGGGGACAGCCAGAGGGAGACGTACAGGTTCTGGTCCCGGGAGTTGGAGCTCTGGGGCGACGGCTTCTCTGACAAAACCATCACAGAGCCCTCTGGGAGGCCGAGTCCGAATCTTTCAGGCTCGCCAAGCCCGAGCCAGCTGACCGCAGGGCCAGCTGGGTATGGAGGACACCGTTTCAGAGGTCTAGGTGAGCTAAGGGAAGCAAAGGAGACCAGGACAGTGGCCCAGGGCCGGTCGCTGCTCCCCCAGCCCCAGCCCCAAAGCACAGGGGAGGCAGAACTGTCTGGTGGCCTCAGCCAATACCTCAGGGAGGGAGCTGGGGGCAGGAGAGATGCCTCGCCCTGACTCCCTGCCCCCCACGCCCCTGTCTCCTGCTGGAACTGGCCACTGAGAGGACCCGTTGCAAGCTAGAGGACAAAGACACCCTGTGATGGTCGATTCAGGTCAGCAAGGGACGTGGCTGGAGAGTGGATCGGGGTGGGGGGTGGGCACAGACCCATCATCCCGGGCCCGGAGCCCCGTGGGCCTGCCCAGCTGCCAGGTCTAAGGTCAGCAGCGGCTGAAAGAGGAGCTCCGGGAGGCAGACGTGGAGGCCTCGTGCGCGCTGTAGCCCGAGGACCAACACCAGGGCCCCGCACGCAGGGGCCTGCAGCAGCCCTGGAAGGCGGGCGGGCGGGCAGGCGGGCGTGCCTGAGCGTCCTCCCTCCCTCGGGGCCCTGCTCCGGCC
>PVJL010014717.1:0-27001 GCA_004026885.1 Lyroderma lyra
CCATGTGGTGTCACTGTTGTGCCCTTCAGGTCCCGGTCTGTTTTCTCACCCCTCCCAGTATTGGGGGGTTCGGGTTGCTTGTTTCTCTTGACAACGAACATCTCCTTGGAGGTGGTATAGATCTTGGACTCTGAGTCTTACAGCTCAGTGTTCAAGTCTCTTCTAAGTGTGGTCACTCTACCTTGCTCCTAATTCTTGGTGTTTTCCTGTGAAAGTTTTCATTGCTACACTTTATGCAATGAAGTGATGCTCAGCTGACTACATAGATGCTGACAAACAGGAGTTGGGTGTCAAAAACATACTCATAAGTTCTCATGTATTCCAGTGAATTATTAATGTTGTATATACAGAAAAATGTAAATCTCTCACTACTTGAGCAAGATTTCTATGAAGACATTTGAGAGCAATTAAGATGCCCTACCATGTCATATTAGATTAAGAGTAAAATGACATGGTACTTCATTACCATGTTTGGAAATTAATGATTTTTAAAAACACATATATATTTATATTTTTCTGGCTAAAGAGTTCTGATGCCGTCCTCACACCTTTCACTGGCCTGTAGTATATCAAGCATGCTGAAGGTCAAGGCTTTATTTCATTGTTAGGAAGAACCATTGCTGGAATGGCTCTCAGGCATTCTTTTCATATCTCAATGTGGAATTTTCATGGTTAGCATCTCTCAAGATTCCAAAAAAGAAATATACTTGACCTTGAAAATATAGAGACTTGACAAATAAAATAAATGAAAGTACAATGAAGCAAGATGAATTTACCATTGAATACTATGACACTCACAGAAGCCTTTTCAGCAAGATTTTGTGCCTACAGGTTGGCCTGCATTTGGTTGAGTTGTGTAATAAAAGGACACTTCTGTAGATGCTTGAAACACATATACTAATAGATATATATTATACAAAAACATATTCCACTGAAGCAATTCAGGCTCTGTTTTCTAATGTTCTACCAGGATGTCGGCTATGTTTACCTGACCTGCGAAAATGTAGGATGAAAGGAAATATTTTCCTATTCTATATGTTTTACTATTAAAATCTATTTTCAGGCAGGTTCAAACAGAAAAACAAGGCAGACTTTAAGTCACTTGGTATAAGGACGTAAAACGATTGTGATTCATTGGTGGTTGATTTAAAAGGATTATAGTAGTCAGTTGAACACTTTGAGCTTACCTCCAGTGAAACAATAAAAATGAAGATCATTTTATTAAATGTGCTTTTGTGAGAAATGTGTTTCATGAGAGATGAAAAAGAAAACAAAGCTACAGATATACCGCGTAGTGATTAATGAAATGTTTTATCCTCTCAGACGAGGCTCACAACTGACTGGTTCGAAAGTACTGTCCTTCGTGTGTGGAGTCTCCTGGTGTGAATATTCAACAGATGTTGCTGTCTTTTAAAATAAATGGTCACTTTTTATCAGCATTAGCGAGAAAGGGAAAAAATGCCAGGATGGTTCATTATTTTGGTGATTATTTATCCTAGGTGATTGAAAAATTGTCTTTATTTTGATATTACTAGTTTTACATAAAAGTTGGGGAGGAGGGAATCCCTTTCTATTCCCAGTGCCTATCCCCTCTCCCCACCTCTGTACCTAATCCTTTCCATATTTGCACACAGCAAGAAAGAGAGTAATGGCGAACTGCAGGGTTAAAGCATCTGAAGTCATTCCAATAATCATCATTACAGGACTAATGAGTATGGAGATTCCAAAAGCAGGACTGATGTTAGTCATTTGAATTGCATTTATTGCCAGCCAATCACTTTTTGGCTGGCTTACATTTCTCAGACTAGCCTAATATTAAACTGGTAATTATACACGACATGACTATTCTGCTTCTTTTAAATTTTTATTTTATTTTTACAGTACTGCAGAATTACCTCTGTCTCCTTCCCTCTGGGCATAGCTCATTTTAGTGTATTTGTATAGAATGGGAAAACTGTCTCCAGAAAAATACTGCACTTGAAGTTACAGTTTCAGTTTAAAACCTGAATCATCCAAAAAAAAAAAAGTGAAAACTTTTTAAATCTTCCACAAACATGAATTAATGTTAGCTTTGCTTTGTTGTTTACACCTATTTCAGGTCCTATAAGTTTGGGATTCTACCAGGTGTGATCAAAAGATAAGGCAAATGTTTATATTAAAAATATTTTTAGTATAGTAAAACACACATTGCCATTAATCCCCCTCAAAATATTCCCCCTCGCTTTGAACACACTTATCCCATCGTTCTTGCCCCTTTCTGAAGCAGTTGTGGAAGTCCTCTTTCATGAGTGTCATTAGTTGCACTGTCATGGCTGCCTCCATGCCCTGAATCGATTCAAAACATTCACCTTTCATGGTCATTTTGACTTTGGGGAAGAGCCAGAAGTCACCGATGCCAGATCCGGTAAATAACATGGATGAGGACACACTGTAATGGTTTTATTCGACAGAAATTGCCATACCAGAAGTGAAGGGTGACCTGAATCAATTCAGGTGTGGTCACAAAAAAGTATGGTGAATGTTTAAATTTTAAAAATTTATTACAGTAAAAGACACATTGTTTGAAGTGAGGGGAAGTATTTTGAGAGGGATTAATAGCAATATGACTTTTACTATAATAAATTTTTTCATTTAAACATTCACCATATTTTTTTATCACACCTCAGACATGCTGGAGAATCAGAAGACCACTGGTGGATCTGCCGTACGCCTCCGAAGCTCGCTGACCACACAGTTACCCTGGGGAAGGCTTCTACCATTGCCCGTCGCCAGGCGAGAGCAGAAAGTCTAGAGACTGCCCGGTATCTCTGCTCCTCCCGCACAAGCTCTCCCACAAAACCCCTCCTCCCATAAATCCACAAGGAAACACAGTTCCCTGTCTGGTTAAAGTGCAGGTGTCCCATAGTGAGCTTCTAATTGGCCAACAGCTGGTAAATTGATTGTCAAAGTCAATTTAAAGTAAAAAAATCATAAAGTAAATACTAACAAATGTACACCCACCCATATTTTAAAGTCAGGCCAAGGCCTTTTAACAGAGCCCATCAATTAGAAAACTAAATTATCATTCTCAAATAAATGGGATCCAGCATGCATCATCTGTGGTTATCATTGGTTTTGATATCTGTAACGTGCAACAAACGTTTAAGGACAGCTGTAAGTAATGGGAGTAGAGCGTCCGTGATGTCCAGGAATTCTTTTCTCCTCGCTCTCTACAGTTGTCTTATCGACGCCCGACGGAGCAGCAGCTCTGTACTTTTTAGCAGCTCCATTTTCTTAGTCTTTCTAAAGCACGTACTTGGCTTTCACAGAAATGACAACTCTTTTCACACTCAGATTTCACCCACTTATAGAATGTTTTTCCTAAATTGTGTCATTACAATAAAAAGTGCAACTGAATAGACTTGGGAATCAAACATTAAGTTACTCGTAGGAATCCAACAGCTCAGTCAGTGGGAGCAGAGGGGCACGGGCTTACCGAAGAGCGAAGAGCTTCGGCGTGCACTTATCAGGTCAGAACTAAATTCCACTGACGGTTAGACAGTGTCTGCTAAGTTGGACTCTTTTTTCTAAAATTTTTGTTCAGTTACACTTGACATTCAGTCTTATTTGATATTAGTTTTAGGTGTGCAGCATAGTGGTTAGACATTTATATAAATTATGCAGTGATCCTCCAATTAGTCTGGTACCTCCCTGGCACATTTCATAGTTGTTGCAACGTTATTGACTGTATTGTCTATGCTGTACTTCACATCCCCATGACTGTTGTGTAACTACCTCGTGACTCTTTTAAGTGGAGATTATTTAAAAAGAGGTTTTACTATTGATGAAATAGGTCTCCTATAGGTAAAACAGTAAACACTTGTCGTTTCTACTATTGTTTGGACGCACTGGATGACAACTATTGGTTATTTTCAGCTGATCATCCAGCACCCTGAATCAGGAAATTCACAATAAGGTTTGCCACTGCCCAGTGAGTCAGGCTGGTCTTTCCAATGTCACCAGACTAGTACCCCATGTTTGCCGACGTGCCCCAGGTGTTTGGATTTCAGCCATGGGCAGGATTTAGTCCTGATGAGAGGGCTGAGGTCCTCAGTCACCCATGCAACTCTTTTCTTCTCTACACATAAGGTTTCAGCACAAAACAAACAGTAAATCAACTCAGACTGATTTTTCTCATGGAAAATATATTTCATGGAGACGTAGTACCCTGCCTGGTGGGAGACTGGAGTGGACCTGGGCAGCCGTGGGACTCTTAGAATGGCCTCACATAGTCCTAATGTGTCTCTTATTGATGTTTTAAGGAGAACCTCTGAAAGAAAGAGAACTGTGCAAACAGGATTAAAGTTCCTGATCATGTTTGCTGTTGGTATAACTGAAAAGGAAGGACTATGTGTTTGATGATTCAGTATAAGACTCATTTTTTAAAATTTGCTAACATATGGCAAGGGAAGAGATGATACTGTTTTTGTTAAAATTGATTTAGGTGGTGAACATATACTGCAACAGGTAGGATTGTACACCTGGAACCTATGTAATTCTTGCTAGCCAATGTCACCTCAATAAGTCTAAATATAAAAAAAAAATTGATTTAGTGCATAAAGTGGAAACTTATCATAATTATGCCAATTAACATAGTATTTTATCATCCTTCCTGTGTGGACACGTGGAACTCCCCCCAAAATGGCATAAGACTTGGATATATAATTTTTCAATAAGAAAAAAATATTTCTAAAAGAAATAAATGAGTGACTAGTAAAACATATCATTAGAACTGTAATGAAGTATAACAAAAACTAATTGCAGGTGCAAATTAACTTATTTTTTATGATATCATAAGTACATTCAATAAGGTTATTACATTTCTTATGAAAAGTATGTTTAATAAAACGTGTGTAGTTTGAACATTGTAAAAACTAGGACCCAGGGAGTAGGAAAAAACACCACCTTATTTATGCAGCCTATTTTGAATGAACTTTTAAAGTAACTCTCATAACTACAAATGGCCTCCGATGCCGGCTGGCGTGTGTACCTGGAAGGAATTAAAATTCCAACACCACTTGTTGCCCAGGTTTAACATGGAGATGGTCCCTCTGCTGGAATGGGGGTATTACTGTATCAGGTTCACATTTAGAGACTAGAATATCCTTTGCGATATCTCATTTGGAAACTACATTGTTTTCTGTGTCTTCTTGTTGATGAAATTACATTCTCACTATACATGTTGTGTTAAATCTGGAAGTCTTAACCTTTAAATCCAAGAAGCATTATTTTATTTAAAAAAAAATAGAGTTCTTTCAGTCACATAGTGGGCACATGCATATAGATACATCTTAAAAATCAAAGCACTATCATTTTCATTCAAAACTTTTTTTGCCTCAAACCACCCTTGCACATAAAAAACTAGTTTAGTAATAGATTTGAGTCCATGAGGTAATTTTGTCAAGGTGTTGTTTAGATTGTCCTTAAAAATGGGAATAGTGGTATTAGCAACCTCCCAGAGTTCTTGTGAGAATTAAATGTTAGTTCATGTTAAGCACTACGGTGTCTGGTAGCAACCGGTAAATTTTCTATGTTAGCTACTATTATGTGTAGACTCTGACCCATGTCTCTGCGCTTGGGGGCTCCCCACCCCAACCCCCAACCATCCCCATTGGCGCCACCATTACCTCTGGCCTGGATCCCTGCACAACTCCCGCTGGTCTGCCCGCCTCCACATTTGTGGCTGCCCTGTTAGTTCTCACCTGGGCAGCCTCAGGCTTCGTGGATCCTTGCTGGAAGTCACGCTTCTGCTGAGAGACTGGCACCGGCCCCACCTCATCCAGAGTAGAAGTCAAAGCCATCAATCACATCCGTCCGCACAGTCCCTCAGCCCGGCCTGCTCCTCTGTGCCCCCGCCTACTGCTGCTTTCCCTAAGCTCCAGCCTCATTCCGCTCCGTGCTGCTCCTGGAGCTCCACGGGCACAGCCCTGAGTCTGGGCTTTTGCACTTGCAGCTCCCACTGCCCAGAGTGCTTTTCCTCTCACTTCTGCATGGCTCACCTCCCTGCTCCCTTCTGGTCTTCTGTCACCTCCTCCAGGAGGCCTTCCCTGACCACCCTATATACTATCTCCCCCACCCCCAGCACTTCCTCTCCCTCTTCCCTGACTTTTTTTTCCTCTATAGCTCTCCCCACCCTCTGACAGATTTACGTGATGTTTTGTTCATTGTCTGTCTCCCTCCAGCAGCAGAGCAGGTATTTTTCCTTCATGGGACTGCAGCAGGCATGTAGCGGCCTACAATAAGTAGTTGTTGAATGCATGAATGCTCCATCGAGAACTGCTTTTGTAACACGCAAATTGTCTGGAACAAACAAAAAATCTCTTGATTTTTTGTTTAATATTTCTTCTATCAGTTCTATTTCTCCTAAGGCATGATCCATTGTGTTTACTTGTTCCTATATGTCTCCGGTTTAAAATTCATTTCTAAACCGATTTTTTTTTTTTGCTTTTATTTCTAAATCTTTCCTGAATTCAGTCACCTGATGTCCGTGTTTTCCTAATTCTGATTTATGTTCCTCATGTCTTGCATCATCATTTTCAGCCCATTTTGAAATAATGGGTTATAGATTTTCTCTGCTTTGTGGGTGCATCTTTCTGTGTGTTTCCATTGTCTCCCTAGATGTTATTCTGCTCCTTATTATTTCATTTTTTCTTTTTTTTTTTTTTTTAGAATACCCTTGTGTGTGATTTGCCCTTGATCCTATTATGCGGCTCATGTTTATGTGAAATGCATTTTCCTGAACTTTCAGAATAAGGCGTGGCTCCAGGTAGCTTTCTAATGCACAGAGCACTCATCTGTGGCTTTTGTTTAAGAGTCCTAAGATTGCCTGCCAACGCTACTTTGGTGTAGATCTTTCTGTCACCGTTGTTGTCTGTGTCCCCATGAGCTTCAACTCCACTCCCAGCACCCTATCTGCAGGGTGCCCACCTGGGAGGGTCAGTTCTGAGGGTTCAGGACGAGTCACTGCTGCAGCCCTCTTTGTACTTACGTATGCCTGGAATTCCATTTGATAGAAGGCCTGACAGAGGCCTGGAAAAAGTTTTTGGTTTGGTGTCTGTGCAGGTCATCTGCTTTGGCGGATGAAGGACAGCCACACTTGGGAAGGCCCTGCCAAAAACACAGCATTCCCACACTCGTCCCTCACACCCAAGACCCAGCATGGTCGAAACGATGGATACAGGGTGACTCGAGTCTCCCTCTGCGTGAAGGAAGAAGTGATGCCTCCTAGGGTGACTGAAGGGAGCAAGTCGAAGGCTTTTTCTGAAGATGAGAAAGCCGTGGGAGAGCTGGAGAGCTGAATGACTCAGCCTGCCCTGGGGTCAGGAAGCCTGTGGCAATGACTGAGTCCACTCGGAGTTCCTGCAGCTACATGGGCTGCCCTCCATCTCTACCTGACAGATCCAAGGACCCTAAAATAAACTGGTTATAGGAAAGTGTCGGTTCGGAAGAAAAACAACCACATTTGTTAGAAAGTAGCAGTTGTGGCCACTGGAACTTTAACACAAATCATTTCCGTGGTTCCCCAGCAGCCTAATAAGAGGCACCATGGCTCTGCTATTACAGGGAAAGAAATTAAGGGACAGCCACAAATCCAGTCCTCACAGCTAGGAAGTGTCGCAGTCATAATGAAATGGAAAATTGCTGACAAAACTGGTCCATGTTGTCTGTTAACTCATTGCTGACAAAACTGTTCTACTTTGACTGTTAAATGTTGCAGTTTACGCTCGTGGCTTCTGTAACCCTGCTTGCTTCCTGCATCAGCCAGCCCTATCCCACCCCTATAAAACCCGAAAAGCCTGCTAGTGGGGGCTCAGACTCTGGAGACTCCTCTGAGCCCACTGGCCTACTAAAACTGGTTCTCCAACTCTCCGAGTGCCGTTTGCCTTCCTCGGTCCCCGGCCTGCCGCAACCATGACAGAGCCTAGGGCTTCTGACCCCCAGTCCAATGCTCTTTCCACTCCACCAAAGCAGCTTCCCATCCATCCTGCCCCACAACTAGAAAAGGTTAGGTTATATTAGCAATATTCGGTTTTCAGGAACAGGGAAACATGACAGCACTTTTAAGAAAGAATTTAAATAAATTCCTTACTTTCTGGAACTTACAGAGTTCAGCCTCAACTCTCAGAACAGTCAGCAGTTTAGAGGAGCCATTTCCTGACTCTTCAACCACAGTTTTACTCTAAATCACGTCAGCAAATAAACAGGAAAGAAATGAACTGGATCATCCTTGTTATAACAGGCACTGAGTTCAGGTTGGGCTGGGACCCCAGCACGAAGCAGGGGAAAGACTAACACGGTGACAGTACAGTGCCACGTCCTGACATTAAATGTATCTGGGGTAGTGTTTAGGCCTGAAAAATCCAGGGTGTATGGATGTCTTTTTTGGTTTTTGCTTTTGTTTTGTTTTGTTTTCCTGGCAGTCATATTTTTCTCTTTGACCTTTTTTTTTCTTAACAGGAAATTGAAAACAAATATCGAACCTTAAGCATTGTTAACTTCTAATAAATAAAATCTGGGACTAGCAATCAGTCAAGTAAATTTGGGTGTGTATACACAAAAAGGGAAATTACAAACTTGGGAACATTATGCAATTTTACTTGAGCATGGAATTACAAATCATTTGAACAATGAAAAATTGATGGCATCCGTAACTCTTAAATAGATCATACAAACTAAAGGAAATTCTTGATATAAAAAAAATCAAAACATTAATTGTATAAATTTTACCAACTGCTAATCTCTGTATGGCCTAGTATATAATCCTTTCCTTTTTTTTTTTTTTTTAGATTCAAGCCTATAGAACGTTGGTTAAAGACAGAGCTTAAAAATAGTAGAACCAAAAGCATTTTGTATTTTCATTTAATTTACATGTCACATCTGGTGAACCAAGTATTATTTATTTACTGAGTGTATTGACTAATAGACTTACAATTATGGCATCATATTCAGATATGCGTTCATTTTATGTGATAAGAAACAAAACATTCCAGTTAAGGAAGTAATCTTATTGGTTCAACTTTTATATTTATATGAGTATACTGTATTTTCCTTCTGTTTAAATAGTCTTCTCTGAAATACCATAGTTGAAGGGTTTACCAAAGAGGAAAAAGCAGCAATTATTCCACATTGAAGATCAATTGATAGCAGCATATTTACATAAAACATATGTTATATAACCATTCAGTTATATGATTATAGCTCCAACAGCTGTAGTCATGACTATACTGAAGCCTAAGTCGTTATGCGTATTGTGTGGGGAAATCAATAGATCTACCAGAACAAATCTGCCCTTTAATACTTTAAGAACACAAATGCTTCTAAGGTACTAGTTATTTTATTTGCTTGATTGTATGTATTTTTATTATAATTTACTTTCTCCTAGATTTGGTTTCCTCAACTGAAAATAGGCAAAAAATTGTTTTCCTGGGGGGGAGCAAGGGGGGAAAATGGGGCAGTTAAATGAGATAATGTATGGAAAACTTTAAACTGCAAAGTACAAGACAAAGGTAAAATATCATTACCACTATTTTATTTATTTATTTATTTTTTGCTTTTTGGTATGTGGGTAGCTCCCTGACTGGGAATCGAACCCAGGCCACAGCACTGACAGTGCCAGCACTGAAGCCTTAAGCCACTACACCATCAGGGAACTCCCTCATTACCACTATTTTAGATCAATTGGACTTATTTTCTTTTCTGTTTTTCCCCTTAACCAAACACAATGGCTAAGAAGGAAAGAAATAATTTTCTTGCTTACATACTTAACCACTTCTTCTTAAAAAGTGCTGTTAGATACAAAGTAAAAGTCATATATATATATATATATATATATATATATATATAGAGAGAGAGAGAGAGAGAGAGAGAGAGAGAGAGAACGAGAGAGAGAGCTTATCAAACATTATTTCCAATATCTGAATTAAAATTCTCAGTAAGTCAGAGATTTTTGTCCATAACTAATTTCTTCCCTATGTCTTCTTTTGTGCAACTCACCACCTATTTCTTTGTACTTGTATTTGTCTTTTAAAAACAATAACATTTATTACTTAAGTGTAGTATATATGTTTTTATTTGTTTTTATTTTTTTTTATAAATTTATTTATTTATTTATTTATTTATTTATTTATTTATTTTGCTTTTTGGTATGTGGGTAGCTCCCTGGCTGGGAATCGAACCCAGGCCGCAGCGCTGACAGCGCCAGCGCCTAAGCCTTAAGCCACTACACCACCAGGGACCTCCCTACATATGTTTTTATAATAAAATTTTTAAATTCATCTTGTAGGAAAAAGTGATTTTAAAAAATGGTGACACCAACAATGCAGTGGGTATTCACACTGAGCCTTCCAAAGTGGGCTAAAAATCACCAGTCTTCTCCAAGTCAGTGGAGGATTTATTTTTTATGCGAATGGAACCTTCTGAGTTTCTTTAAATAGGGTGAGGAATAACTATGAAGAGAGCTTTTGTATAATATACCTGAAGAAGTCAGAGTCAAGATGTAATTAAGTTTACTCTGACAATTGATGTGGGGACACAGATATCTCTTAAATTATATCTTTCCAGTAGAAATAAACCTCACTTGACTTTTCTGAATATCTAAGCTCCAATATAATTCAAACACACATTTAATTAAAGACAAAAAAACACAAAGTAGCTTTTACCCTTGCATGGATTTGAGGTAAGTGGGAGAAAAATACATGTTTTATAAAACTAAATATATAAAAATCAAAAGTAACGTCTTATACTTGGTTGTTGAAGAATATTTTTAATCAAATAAAGCTGTGTTTCATAAATAATGGAGTGCTCAGCTGTAGTTGGGTGAAGCCGCAGAAATTGTTACCAATTAGATACCTAGAGGAGAGGATATTATTTGCAGACCTTTGTCATTACCAGGAACAAAAAAATGTCTGCACATTATCCGGATCTCCATCTGTATTACCACTGTAGCGTGGTAATAGAATCAGTAAATTACAATAAATACCGCAAGCCAATTCTAGTTTGGGGCTCTTTTTTAAAACACAGTCTCTACTCTGACTTTGAGCAAAAGATTTTGTCTGCTCACAGAACTTACATATTTTTTTCCTCTCTCCTTCTAGATGTTTATTTCTGATTTTGCAAGGTCAGGGATGAGCTCGTTTCCTGTTCCAGGCCAAGAAGAAAAAGAAGAGAAAAACAATTCCGAAGTCAGTGAACATGGAGGCTGTTTCAGGGACAGTGGGATGGGGAGTGACTTTAACGTTGGCTGAGCGCCAGCTGGAGGGTGCGAACACCGTGGAAGACACCCTAACAGATGCAGGAGTCTGCGGTGGAAGCTCTACTGACTTCCATCTGACCTTTCCCCTAGTTAGTGCTTTTGTTACCAGAAGATGGGGTGTCCTCGTCGACACAATGTCCAGGTTCTTGGTATCTTGAGCAAGGAATTGAATAAGACACACACAAAAGTAAAGAGGTGAGACAAAGAGACAGTTTGTTGAAGAGAAAGTACACTCCAAAGACGTAGGAGCGACCCGAGCAAGGAGAGTGGCTCAACAGTCCTGATCAAAGAGGATTCTGGTCCTTTTATTTTCTCCTAAGTCTTCAAGGGTTACACCTGTGGGGTCTCTTGATTGACAAGTCTGATTAATAAGGGGCCTATAACACCTCTGACTGCACATGCCCTTTCCCAGAGTTCAGTCTTTTATAATGACACTAATGAACTTCCGGGCATATGTATGACATTACAATGATGGCATGACGAGGCCCAGGTGAGATGAAGGTCGTTGTAACTCTCACCGGGCAGGCATTAGGAACTGGTCCAAACTAATAGACTTCTTGGGCCCTCCAATTTCCCTAAAACTTTTTGCCTAAAACTTCCTCCTGTGGCCGCCTAGCCTGGGGCAGGGATTACTAGTGAAAGGGTGGTATCAAGGCGGGGACTATGACAGCAAGGCGAGTCTCATGGGAGGGGTCCAGAGATTCCCCTTATTCTGTCCACCTTCCTCACACTCTCCTGAGAGGTGTGGTCCCCACCAATCTCCAAGGGAAGTTGAGGGACTGGAGGTCTCATCTTCTGTGTCTGCTTCCTGCTGAGGATGGTCATTGTCCCTACCTACTGGGGATCCATGGAGCTCTCACCCTATCTTATCTAAAGGGGGAGGGGTCCCAAGATCTGCCATGTAGACTTCTTTGTCAAGATGAGCTGGAAGCCTTGTTGAGGCACCACTAGTATGCTGATGGTTTCTAGATTAGGAGAAATTAATTCAGTTAGTACTTTAAAGGCATTGATCAGAGAAATAGGTTTTAAAGCCCTTGTCACTGGGTGGTTTCAGGGTAGAAAGTCTGTTGCTCGGGGTGAAGAGCCAGAGAAAATTAATAAGAAAAGCGATTAAAACTAAGAAAAGGTAAAACTAAGAGCTAAAGAACAAAAAAAAAGGAGTCTTTAGTGAAGTGGGGGATGGCTGCTCTATTTGGCCCTTAACACTTTCACCTCAGATGTTTATTTCAAAGATCCGAAGACCCAGAGAAATGAGGAAAAGATTAAGTTTTAAGAAATGACTATTTTTGCTGTAAAAAGAGGGAAATGTCCCCTGTAGGCTTTCTATGGCTGCTTGTCATCAAAGAAACAATAAGCATGAAGATGGCCATCATCATGGTCCCTGGACACCCCCTAAATCTATTACAGGTCACAAAGCTTTACTTAAATCAATAAATCCTGGCTGAGATATGCTCTTTGTAATCACTTTCAGGGGGTAACAACATAGTTCGTGTGTCTGAGATACCCAGGTCTTTCATGGGCATTACACACAAGAGTATTTTGGTCTCCTATCATAGTTACAAAATCCTCCAGCTCCTTTTCGAGACATCACGTGGGATTGATAGGCTGTCCCTCAGTTACTGCTCACCGTGTGCCTGCGCAGAGGGGCCCTACCCCTGCCTTAAGTTTCACTTTGCCAAGTCCTAGGCAGGAAAATGAGACTGTGAAGTTTCTTCCTTTTAAGGTTATTTATTATCTTTAGCATATGTGAATAAAGTTTAGGGAAAAAATTAATTCCTTTAAGCATAGATATGGTTACTTTTTACAATAAAGTTTATTTATCAATAACAAATTAGGAAAGATGTATCTAAGTTCATCAGCTCCTGTTGTTTATCCAAGCTAATGACAATGGCTTATATTTGTATGGTACTTTGTAGTGTTCTGACTGCAAGTCATCATTTCATTAGCACCTCACAATTAGTCTGCAAGATAAAAAGGGACAAAGAGACAATGGAAGCCCTGAAGATTCAATAACTTGGTGAGGGTCACACAGCAAATTAGTTACAGGGCTGGGGTTGCCAACCTGCTGGACCACCTGCACCTCCACATACCAATTGTATTATCTGTAGATAACTCAGTCCAGTAAATTGAAATTGCAGTAATAGCTAACATGTAAAACTAATACTCTATACTTTATAGATTTCTTCCAAATTTCGTCATTTAATTTCATCATTACAATAACCTTTTGAGATTGCTGGTATTATAATAATCATCATTCCCATTGAAATATAAGGAAACTGAGGTTTGGCAGTATTATTTGAATTTTGTCTTGATTGGGAAAGGTTTAGGCTTGAATCCACACCCTTGGATTCCTGGCCACTTCTTTATCCATTATTCCATGCTGCTCAAATACCTCTCCAATGTATAAATTTATATTTAACATTACAGTGGTGTGTGTGTACTTCTTTTGGGAAAAGTACCTTCCCTACTATATCTGTCTTACAGAGACAATAAAATTAGTTAACATTTCCTGAGCCAGCATCCCTGCATGACAAGGAAAAGTGACCCAGAAAACAGAAGAGATCATCCAAATGGAGATAACTCTGAACTTGAATACACTCTACTTCAGATTGTGGGCTACTAAATTATAACAATGGACCAAAGGCAGAAAAAAAAGACTATTCTGAATTTGATTTTTAGGTGCTCAATTTTATTGATTTATTTAAAATTTTGTTTACTTCTCTTAGGCCACTTTTTTAATTTTAGCCTCTAAAAGCATTATCCTTTTTGCAGTCTATGTCAAGAAAAATTGTGAAAGTCATGTAGAGAACTGACATAGTACAAATGATCCTGGTCCATAGAAATGCAAATTGTTTCCAGCAGAATGCAATGGATTATTCCCCTGTAGATACCGACCAGCTTTGTTGCTATGTGCAAATTCATCTCAGCATGCCTCTGAATTCTGAACTAGTGATGACATTCTACTGGTTCTCTTATTAATTAATGAGTTAAATAAAATCTTTAGCATATGTTTCGCTTGTATCGGTATAACAGCCATGATTTTACCTTTAAAAAGTCCTTTACCTCTGGAACTGAATATTCATTCAAGAACTCATGCTAGCTCTTAAGACATGATGAATTTATATGAGATTTGAGAATCTCCATAAGGCATGTCCCCAAAGCCCAGGAGCAAACCATGAGTGGAACCAGCACAGTCTGCTGCCTCCCGGGGCCACTCAGGGTTGGGACATCGTGGGCAGTTCTTTATCAATGACCTGGACTTCGACAGAAACATAAAATTTTGTCCAACCCAAAAACTCTATATAAGACAGCGTTCTTCCAGAACATACCATTCCCAAGGGAACATATTATAATATGGGGGGTACATTTTCTTTGGATCCTTGGAACCACATGGTGGGCCAGCTTGGGCCTTTTCACAGCAGTGGATTATCCTGAGTGTTCTCTAAATATTTCCGCCTTCTTCCATGACATGTCACTGAACCTTGGAACTATTCCATTAAGATTCTGTGCAGCACAGTTCCAGTCTGGGGGACCGATAAGGAAGAGCTTTCCATGCTGGCATCCTTCATTTATACCAATTACTGCCAGTTATGGTTGAAAAGTTGAAATGTAAAAAAAAAAAAAAAAAAAAAAAAGACATGTCCAGGAAGTAGGCAAGATCAGCATAAATTTCTCTTTTTGTGAATGAGCACAAGTCTCTAAAGGATCAGAATATGGTAATAGAGTATTTTCATTTGTAATTGATGTTACAAATAATTGTAACTATTCTCTAAGGTCTTCAGCAAAATGTTTGTTATCTACTACTGAAAGTAAAGATAAAAAGAATTTCTTACATATGTGTATCATACCTACCCCATCCCTAATTCTACTCTCAGTCTCATCCTAAATGTTTGCTAGAATAAACTCCATAAGCAATACTCACCACCTGACACTCCTAGGATCCAAAGTCACCTGTCAATGGATGGAAATAAAACTCTACGCAAGTACACTTTACGGTGCTAAGAAACAGTTAATATTTTCAGGGTTTCTGGAACAAAACTTACTGGCAAACTGAGTTAAGGGATGACTGACCAGTAGCAGCCATGCCTTGGAAGTTACAAATAATGAATTGTTCCTGAGAGACGTCCGAGTTTATCTTCCCCGGAGCCATTTATTTATATTTCAAAGGTTAATAAAATCCTGAGCCATTCATATATATTCCAAAAAGCTGTAGCCCCTAGAAACCTTCTGCCTTTCATCCAACAGAGGGTTTATTTACATTAAAAAGAAACATTTTCTCTCCCTCTTTCTGAAGAGGAGGGGGCATTTGCAGCAGTTCCTACATAAGCTCCCAGTTTCATAATTTCAGAAGTCCTCTGCTGTATTATGGACACTCTCTGTCCAAGCAGTGACTTCTGCCCTCATCATCACGCCACCCCAAAGGGGAAGCTGGGGCATGGGAAACCCACACTGAGATATTCTGTGAGTGAATAATCAGTCTGCTGTGGATCCAGAAGCCTCATATTTGCTGTCAGAGTAAATAAATGTTGATATTCAAAACTTATCAAATAGAATGTTACAAAGAAATACATTTAACGGTTTTTTGAAAAGTTTGAGAACTTTTTTAGTTCACTTAAAAATGTGCTTTCATTTGCATTTTTATTAACTTATACTTGGCTTTTATATAAAACTGATTATCTGTAAAATGGTGATAAAAATACTTAACCTACTCTCTCAAGACTTAGGAGTGATTTCCACATAAACAAATTCTAATTCTTAAAATTGTGAGTGTTTCTATAAACCCTCTCCATTAAAATCTGTCCATTCAAATTGTGGGTTCTGGAACTTAGTATGAAAGGATTGTTAAGAAATCTGTCCCAAGGACTCTCCTGATTTGCAAGAGAATAACTTTTTCACAATCCTGTCTTTTCCACAACGGCTGCAACAGACACTGTTGAGGCCAGAAGACAATTTTGCACAGGAAGCATTGTGGGGGAGACCAAAGCTGTAAGGAGCCTCCCACTGCTGTTTTCATTGTCCTAGAGAAATTAGAATGTCATTATTTTCTTCCCTTGCACAAATATTTCTGACAGGCTAGACCACTTTGCCAATTATCAGAACTGTCAGTAGTCTCCTCTATCAGAGAAACTATTTTCCCAATTTGTTAGGTTCATAAACTTTCCTGGATGTTTTTGAAATCCAGTCTCTTTAAGCCAGAGCTGGGCAAGACATGGATCACAGTCCACGGGGGGATTGCCAAGCAATGTTGGGGTGACCACCTCAATTAAGAAAACGTTTCGTAACGGACACCACAGCAGCTAGGCAGCTGCACGTAAAAGTAACACACTTTTGACACACACACGTACAGCAGCTCAGCTCTTCACAATCAAAGCGGTTGTATCATACTGGAGTGGACCACGACACTTAGAAAAGTGCCCTTGCCCTGAAAAACAGAGTCTGCCCAGGCCTGCTTTAAGCCTCTGTCTTGAGTGATGACTTGAAACAACTCATGAATCAGGGCATGGGTCGAGAAAGGAATGATTCGATTAAAAGAATCAGAGCAATAAGTCAGATTCATCAGAAATCATCTCTTAGACACATTATCTCACTTTAAGCTACGACATAAAACTTCATGTCTATCTCAACTTCCTTTATTTCCTCAACTTCCTATCTTGAACTAGTCAGAGATCAATCTTACCCTGTCTTAGGGGGTTTTGTATGTAAGACTCCTAAGAGGATCAAAAGATTTGCCCATCAAAAAGTGTTCTGTGTAGGCCGGGAAGAGAAGCATGAACAATTTTAGATGTATAGCAACAAGGAAAAATAAAAAAGAAGAAAGAGCAACACTCCATAAATTCACCCCAGCTCACACCTGCCGTTGCGGGGAGCGCTTAACGATAGGGCTCCCTTTCTCATGGTGACTTCCCACCTTTTTTGGCAGCCATGTGGGGCAAGTCCTATCGGCCTCCTGTTTTCACACCCTCAGCCAGGACCCAGCCTTTCCAGCCGATGCCTTCATGCCTGTCACCTGCCTGCAGGGCAGTGTTGCACAGTTCTCTGCCCCTCACCCTTTCTACTGCTGTCCTTCTACAAGTGGAAAGGACAATAGGAATTGACACGGAAAGTCCATTTACAAGGCACTTCCACTTCTCTTGGGAACCAACCCATTTGGAGTGTTTGATAGGACAGGGACCATCACTCCCACTTTTCAGGAAGGCAACAGGCTGAACAAAGTCCTCCAAGTCCCACCACTGCAGTTGAACAGTCTTGGGTAATTGGCAACCTCTTCAACACACAGTTTTCACATTCGTATAAGACGCTGTGGAGTGGACCTTCTTATAGACCACTCCAGTGCCAAGACTCTGTAGTAGGAACTGGGAGTCTACATTCTCAACTCTTTAACCCACGCCTACTAAAGGAGCCCAGAGAAGAAACTACAGGCTCCTTTTCTCTTTGGAGTAATGCTTTTCACTTTTATTGAGTATTATCATGTGCAGACACTCTGTCTATCATAGTACCCATGTTATCTTCTTAAACCCTTCAGGGTACAGGTGCCTCAATACACTTTTTTAAAACTTGGCACTCGGTGAAAAATAACTTTTTATTTTGGTGTACAATTCTATAAAGGGGTGAGGTTTAGATTGTCTTTTATAGTCTTTTGCATATTAATATTCAATTGTTCCAATCCACTTGTTGGAAAGATTATGCTTACTCCCTTGAATTGTCTTTGCACTTTTATCAAAAATCAGTCACATTTGTGTGAGTCTTTTCTGTTCATTGATCTAAGTGTTTATCTTTAAACCAATACCCACTGTCTTGATTACTAAAGCTTTGGATTAAGTCTCAAAATCAAGTAATTAAGTCTTTTAAGATTGTTTTGATCATTCTACATACTTTGCATTTCTATATCCATGATATTTTAGAGTCAATTTGTCAATTTCTGCAAAAAGCTTCCTGAGATTTTTTTATTGGAATTTCATTGAATCTATAGATCAATTTGGGGATGATAACATCTTAACAATGAGTTTTTCAACTTATGAACATGACTTATCTCTCCATTTACAGAACATTTCTTTAATTTCTCTCAGTAAGTTTTTGTAGTTTTAACATAGAGATACTATTTTTTTTGTCAAAATTTCCCCTAAATAGTTTTTTGCTTTTGTGATGTTACTTATATGGCATTTCAGAAATTTCATTTTTTTAATTGCTTATTGCTGGTATAAAGGAAGATAATCCTTATATTTTTATCTTTTACCTGGCAAGCCTGCTAAATTGACTTAATAATTTTAGTAGATTTTATTATCTTTTTAGTAGAGGGCTTGGGCTTTTCTACATACAAGGGCTGTCTAGAAAAAATCCAGCCATAAATGCCTCTATTTTTCATATTACATAGCTGGATACTTTCTGGACAGCCCTTATATGTAATCACATCATCTGTGAATAAAGACCATTTACTTATTCTTATCTAATCTGTGACTAGGATCTCCAGTACAATATTGACTTGACGTGATAAGAATAGATATTCTTGCCTCATTTCCAATTTTAGCCTTTGACCATTAAGTATAATTTTAATTATATATTTTCTGTTGATATGTTTTCTGTTGATGAGCATTGCTTTTAATGCTTTCCTTCCAATCATGGAATGGTTCAGCATAAATATTTGCATACATTTTGAAATAATTTAGACTTGTGACTAACTTCCCACCTTGGCCATGTCAAGTCACTCTTAACAGAACTGGCTCCGCATATGAAGAAACAAGTCCGTAACATGGCAAGCAACTCCTGCTGAGGTTCAGAAGCTAGTGAATTCTGAGATATTCCAAAGGAGCAAATATGGAGAGGGTTGGAACTAAAATTACTGAGTAATTTTCTTTCTACAGACCCTGTGTGAGGCCTCTTGAGTTATCTCCATTTCTGATCTTATCTATAGAGTCAGAACTTTCAAATTATTCCATATATGGTCCCTTACTGATGATGGTTCAACTTACATATGATTTTTCGACTATACAGTGGTGGGAAAGCAATATGCATTCAGTAGAAACCATACTTCTAATTTTCATTTTGATCTTTTTCCAGGCTGGAAAAATGTGGTATAATACTCTCTTGTGATGCTAGACAGCAGTTCTGAGGTGATTTTCCCAGTTACAGGCTAATGTAAGTGTTCTGGGCATGGTTAAGCTCAAGGTGGGCTAAGCTGTGGGTTAGCCTCAGTGGGTTAGGAGTATTAAATGCATTTTCAACATACAATATTTTCAATTTTCAATGGGTTTATTGGAATGTAACCCCAGTTAAGTTAAGGAGTATCTGTATTCCTCCATCCTCAGCAGAGGAGAGTGAAATGCCCCAAGGCAACCAAAGCCTTTCTAATCACATTAGGCAAGATGGACTCCCGGGCTGCCTGTCTGCTGCTCCAATGAACCAAATATCATACTGCTGACTGGTCATCCAAGCAACAG
Organism: Lyroderma lyra; assembly: GCA_004026885.1. Lineage (NCBI taxonomy): Eukaryota > Metazoa > Chordata > Mammalia > Chiroptera > Megadermatidae > Lyroderma > Lyroderma lyra. Next base: position 19,726 of record PVJL010014717.1, read on the forward strand.
AGAAACAACTGATTTCTTCTCTTGCTGTGATTTTTTGTTTGTTTGTTTGTTTGTTTGTTTTGTTTTTGCTTTTTTGGTATGTGGGTAGCTCCCTGGCCGGGAATCGAACCCAGGCCGCAGTACTGACAGCGCCAGCGCCGAAACCCTAAGCCACTACACCACCAGGGAACTCCCTCTTGCTGTGATTTTTGACCTGTAAAAGTTTCATTTGTTACCATCACATAATATGAATTTATATTCTCCAGAAAGTTCTAATGTGTATATATAGCTTGTATATCAAGTCTATTCAGAAGATGCCCCCTAAATGAGATGATGTATTTTCATTGCATTTCCCAGGGATGCATTTGGAAATTTTAACATTTTGTATAATTTTTTTAGAGGGGAAAAAAAGGCCCAAGGATCTTTCTGCCCAATCAGATCATTTTCAGGGGAGGAATCAAGGCTCCGGGAGCTTAAGGGGCCTGACCAGACTTGCACAGGCAGTGGGTGACAAATCCTGGACCGGAACTAAGTGTTCTAAAAACTCATGTGACTTGTCATTTTTATCGGGACTAGCAATAAGTATTAAATCCACTGTGTCATATTTAACCAGTCTGTCATAGTTTTTCATTGACCAAATTCAATTTTTTTCACTTCCAAATATGTTGACACACAATCTAGATACTCATAATTATTATTAAATTATATTTTTAGCTACACCCCTCTTCCCTTAAATGGATAAAAGATGAAGAAGATACTGTGAGAAATTTTGTGGAGAAAATTGAAAGGTGTTCATTGTAGAACAACAGGTGTTTTGTACAAGTTATTGTAACATATTGAACATATAGGCTACAAAGAATGTAATCCAATTTTCTTCTCTCTCTACGTAGCATTTATTCAGACTGGATGGAGCTATAAAATAATGGGTGCTCTAACAAGATTCTTCCGTTCAGACTTTTTATAATTTAACTCTCAAAATTCAATTTTTTTAGAGGAGGTCACGATGTCTGTATTTTATGTATAATTCAGTCTGTTAGGAAGGAGAAATAATAAGAAATAATAAGAATAATAAAAAAGAAAAGACTACACAAAGAAATAGAAACTGAGATGCCTGCCCAACAGTTCGGATTCATGCTATGGTTAACAGAGCATTTACTGCCACCAAGTGGTTTGCTAAATCCATTTAATTCTGTAACTGGTGTTTCTGATATCCTCCCCAAATACCAATACTTTTCCAAAGCATCTGCTTTCCATTTAAATGAAAATATCATGAAGTCTCAGACAGGGAATGCTGAAAAGTTTTCCTAAATTGACAAACTAACAAGTCCTTAATTGGCAAAAGAAAATGTGGTAAATTTTTATTTGCCTTTGCTAAACTTCTGTCATTGAAACAGACAGGAAACTGGGGTGATGAAAGCCCTTTTACTCAACACATGGAAAGGCAGTGTCACTGCCGATAACTGAAGGGAAAATTCCCTGTGAAACAGCAAATGCTTAATGAGAAAATTTTCATACTTCGAGTGGAGTCTGATTTCTAGTAAATGTTCTCACAAATCATACGAAGAAGTTGGTGCTGGTCCTATGTCCCACCCCACCAGCAACTCTCCTCTATTTGGAAATTCCTGGGGCATATTTAGTGAGTGGGGCTGGCTTGGGATTATAGAACTGTAGGAGATTTAACTCATGTCAGTGCCTTCTTGGATACCACAGGACTGGTAGGTCAAAAGTGGACACTCAAAACAGAGCTCTCATGAAAGAAAACTTCCTTTTCCCATTGCAGCATCTCCATCGCCACATCCAAATGTCAACAAATAGCTGGCACTGGGGCCCAGTGCAGGAGCGAGTGTGGATTTTGTATAGTAGATACTAAGAGACTCTTTAGGGAAAAAAAAAAACAAAAACCCAGCCTCCTCATACCATGCTGGATTAAGCCAGCCCTCCACTGTGATCTTTGGCCTCAGCCCATTATCCTAGGAGTCTTCTTTAATCTCGTTTTTAGCTTTTAGCATCTTATTCATTTAGCCTGAATCAAGCAGTATTAGATGAGCCCAAACCCTGTGTGCTTACTAAGGCAGTTTTCTCGAAGTGATGAAAGACCACTTATATCAAATAAGTACTTACATCTGGTGTTTATTAACAGTGCCCATTCCAGGGCCCGGCCCCAGCTCTGCCGAAACTCTTTGGGACTTTGAGTTTTAGCAAGTACTTTAGCAAGTGATTCCTAGGACCTCAGATTTGGGGATTATGTGATCTAGGGGAAAGGTCAAAGAGCAGTGGTTCCCAAACTTTGCTACACAATAGGAAAATCTAGGTATCCCTTGTAAAATGTTTGCCTGGCTCCTCCCCCAAGTGTTCTGATTGGCCTGGGTGTGACCTAGTCATTAGAAGTTGTTAAAGCTCTCCAGGTGATTGATTCTAATATGTAAGGAAATTTGGGAACCTATCAAAGAGGAGTCTAGATCATCACCTGATGACTATATAATGTAACAGATGAGGAAGTAGAAGGTGCCAAAAAATAATAAAGTAGCCTCTCAGTTAACCAGCACCCGTGGGGACTGGTAGATGCCAGATAAATGTAAGTAGACTCTCCATTAACCGGCACTCAAGCAACCAGCACTCTCAAGCAACTGGCAAAATCTCAAGCAGCAAATCTCAAGAAAATCTCAAGCTAAATCTCAAGCAACAAATCTCACCATGTTTTTCCGGTTGCTTGGGAGTGCCAATTGCTTGAGTGCTGGTTAATGGAGAGTCTGCAGTAACATTGCCTAATCCTGGAACTGTTTACTCTAAACTGCTTATGTCATTTAACCAGGAGTCTCTAATAGTTCCATCAGTGTCAACCGAACACCCTTAACAGGAGTTTTGAGACTTTAAGGGTATTGCCATCAGTTTCACATGATTTTCCAAAAACATCCGGGGCATTCTTCTCATGTGGCTCAGGTGGGCTAAAGTGGACCTGCAGGTAATTGAGGAAGGTGTGAACTGAGATGGTAGCTACTGAACAGCTTCTCAACCATTTTGATTTTAGCCATTCATTCCACAAATTTTGGCTAATAAATGCAGCTTTGCTCATTCAGATGGAAAAACAACCTGTGGACTTGCTTGTTATTTTACTCATTTTTCCCCTTCCAAATGAGTCTGGCAACTTAGCCAAAATGTTTAACAAGATAATGCTACTTAGATGACATCTAAATCTGTAAGTGGCTCCAGGTTTCCCCAAATTACTTATTAAGCCATCAAAATAAATGCATTGGGGTATTTTAATAGTGTCTCACACCATCTCAGGGGTGAACTGGATGGTGAGAGTAAATAGACTCTTTGCATTGTTAAGAAACTGCATAACACTGACATTTCCCTCATGTCTTTCCCCTTTTAACATTTAACTCCTGAAAACTACACTTTCAGGAAGTTTCTTAGTCTCCCTGAAATGGAGATTTCACAATGGCTCCTATTATTTCTTACCTAAATATTCGCCTTTAGTAATTCCTCTACAAAATGCACACCCACGGTCAGCACAGTGGATTCTGAACCACTTGAGTTTAGTTACTAACTTGAGTTCCCAGAAAGTAACTTGGATGTTAATTTTGTCTGCCCTGGAGGCCTCCTTACCTCAGCGTTGGCCTTTGATGGAGGCTTCCTTCCCGTGGTGATGACTGTCTGCTACTGGTGTTATTTTACATTTAGTGCAGCGCTATCATCATGTGTTTGATGGTGATTATTATATTAAAAATCTACTGTGGTATCCGACATGAGGAAAAAATCAGTCTGATTTAGAATGAAAACTTATTCTAAATTTTTGGTACAACAGTTTAAACTGTGGAAGGATGTTATTGTTTTAGGTTTCCAAAATACATATGGTCTCCTTAATTTTAGCAAATAAAGAAAAGAAGAAGGTAAGTACTGTAAATGGCAATTTAAAAAATTCAATGAAATAATAATAGCCAAATAAAAATAGTGCCTTATATGATCTTGGCACTTATTCAACCACTTAAAATCATCTACCATATTTTCCTGTGTATAATGCACACCCACGTTTTTGGCCCAAGCTCTCAAGGAAAAAAGTCTTTTGTTTTAATTTTTTAATTACTGACTTCTAGAGTTATGCTTTTAACTCATAAGCATAAATAAAAGAATTAAAAACATTTATATAGATATGGAATTAATACTACCCATGTATAATGCATATTCTTATTTTTCCCTCACATATTTGGGCAAAAAAAATGTGAATTATACACGGGAAAATATGGTAATTCCCACACTCACTCTATTATAATGTTAATATGATTATAATAGGGTCAGTTAGTGAGATAGGCACTCTGCCCTCGGTGTAGATTATTATCTAGCATTGATCACAGCCAAGTACACAAAAAAGTTAGAGAGTGAGGGAGGAAGAGCTTCGTGGAGACTGCAGGTGAGAATGGCTAGAGTGATAGTTTCCATTTCCAATCCTGGTATTTGGGTATTTGGATAGTCAATGCATGCGGTCATTGAGAGTATGGAATCAGAGCCAGACACACCCAGGATCCAACCTCTGCCTGGTCACTGAGGGGCTGAGCTACTGGGCAAATTCTATGGCACTCCTAGCCTCTGATTTTGTTTTAATTTTTAATTGTTAAAAACTAAAGCTAATGCCTGTGCATTCATTTCCTAGGGCTGCCATAAGAAAATACCATAGACTAAGTGTCTTAACTAACAGAAACTTACCTTCTCACTGTTCTGGAGGCCACAAGTCCAAGATCAAGGTGTCTTCTAAGTTGATTTCTTCTGAGGCCTCTTTGCTTGGTTTGCAGATGCCCACCTTCTCACCTGGTCTTTCCTCTGTGCATTTGCATCCCTGGCATCTCCCTATATGTCCAGTTTTCTTCTTATAACACCAGTCATGTTGGATTAGAGCCCACTCTGATGACCTAACTTAATCACCTCTTTAAAGGCCCTATCTCCAAATGTAATCGCGTTCTGAGGTACTGGAGGTAATGGCTTCAGCATATAAATTTGGGGGGACACAATTCAGCCCATAACAGCAGGTTTCATAATATTCAGTGAGACTTTAAAAAATAACAATACAAATAAATTACTTAGCAACATATCTAGCAATAAATGAGGAAGCTTCCTAAAACATGAGAATGTTCTATATCTTAGTTTTGGTAGTATTACATGGGCCAAATTCATTGATTTGTGCAATTCACATGTATGTTTGCTTATATGTATAGTATACCTCAATAAAGCTGATTTTAAGAATATTGAATTACTACCTATCAACTTCTCCCCTTCAATGACTTCCTTTAAAAACATTTTAAAACATCTTTCAAGGTATAACAAACCTATTAGCCCAAATCCTTGGTGACAAATTACCTTCAAAAGAGTCCCAAGCAAAGTAGAACAACCTGGAGTATGGAACTAAGACAAAGTCTTATGCCTAAAGTTTTTGCAGTTTTTGTAATACTCCCATATAAAAAAAACTAAATTACCCAACAAGGTGTTTTTCCTTGGAGTATGTCATCCCCTCAAGGGATTTTTTTTATCGTTAGACTTATTGGGGTGACATTGATTAATAAGAATTACATAGGTTTCAGGTGTGCAATTCAACAGTTCATTGTCTATGATTTTTAGAACTCTAGTTTTCCATAAGGGAGCAGAGTTCCCACCAATTAACTTTGATACTAATGAAAGACCCCAAGTGTTTAAATTCATTGTCTTTCTTAAGTGTCAGATTGGTATAGTCTTAAGAAGCTCCACTGGAAGTGAAAACAAAAAGTATTGAAAAAGATTTTTCTGAAGTTTTGAATAGCATGCAAGTTGAATTATTTGTTATTGTTAAATTTATTGGGGTGACAATAGTTAGCAAAAATTACATAGGTTCCAGGTGTACAATTCCACAGTGCATCGGTTATGCTCACCACCTAGTATCAGTTCAAGCTGAATTATTATGAAGGCAATAACATGTCCTGAGGGACTTCATTTTCAGCTTTGGTTTTCTAAGTCTACATCCGTCCTTGAAACATTGTGAGAATTTCCAAGTTAATGTTGATGAAATCATGAAATCTCAGAGGTGGAGTTTGGCTAACTATAAAAACAGGAGTAAAATCACTGTGAATTTTTTTAAATCTTTATTTATAAGACATGTCCCCATTGAAGAATTGTTTCAGGATATAATTTTGTATATAGAAATGTTACCGGAAAATGGGGTGTCCTTGTCAACACGACGTCCAGGTTCTTAGTATCTCGAGCAAAGAATTGAATGAGACACACATGAAAGTGTAGAGGTGAAACCAAGAGGGAGTTTATTAAAAGGAAAATAAGGTGAAACAGAGATAGTTTATTGAAGGGAAAGTACACTCCTAAGAGGTGGGAGCGGGCTCGAGCAGGAAAATGGCTCAGGAGCCCCGATGAACGAGGCTTTGGGACTTTTATTCTGTCTTCAGGGGAGACACCTCTGGGCGTGGGGTCTCTTGATTGACAAGTCTGATTGATAGGCCTGTGACATCCCCTTTCTTTTATTGTTCCTGTCTCCTTTCCAAATTCAATTACCTCCTGTGATTATCTTATCTTGGGGCAGGGATTACTGGTGAGAGGGTGGTATCAGGGCAGTGGCGACCATTCCAGCAGGGCAAGTGTCATGGAAGGGGTCCCGAGATCCCCCCTATTCTACCTGCCTTCCTCACATTTCTTTGAGAGACGGGATCCCCCAATATCTATGGGAAGCTGAGGGGCTGAAGGTCTCCTCTTCTGTATCTGCTTCCTGCTGAGGATGGTCGTTGTCCCTACCTACTGGGGATCCACGGAGCTCTCACCCTATCTGATCTAAAGGGGAAGGGGTCCCGAGATCCGCCAAGTTGACTCCTTTGTCGGGATGTTCTGGAAGCCTTGCCAGGCGACATCTGCATTGCAAAGGCCCCTAGATAAGGAGAACCAGACCCAGTTAGTAAGTTCAAAAGCTTTGGCCCAAGATGTAGACTTCAAAGCCATCACTGCAGGGTGACTACAGCAGATTTGTTTAGCCCTTTGGAGTCTGCATCCTGCTGGTTTTGGTCTCCACCGGCCACCCAGGTGCGACTGACTATCCAGGAATGGCCTGGGGAGGATACAATTCACAATCACAGATTCGCAGTCACAAGGATGATCCAGACACCCAGCTAAGTCCAGTTTTATTATGACATATCACAAGTTTTAGGATGGCTAACCAGGGCTGGAGACAGACATTTTGGCAATACACAGGTTACAAGTTCTTCTCTGAATGATTAGCTCAAACCGCGGCAAAGGACATCCGGGAGGCATGGGGTAAAAGCCTGTTGTTTTA
>PVJL010014718.1:0-26985 GCA_004026885.1 Lyroderma lyra
TGGTTCCAGATTTTAGAAGAAAAGTTTTAGTTTTTCACCACTCAGTATGATATTAGCTGAGAGTCTGTCATAAAGTCTGACCTTTATTATGTTGAAATAATTTCTCCCTATACCCATTTTATTAAGTATTATAATCATAAATGGGTGTTGTATAGCATTTTGCTGAATGCTATTCTGCACCAATTAATATAATCATATGGTTTTTATCCTTTATTTTATGTAGTGTATCACATTGATCAATTTGCATATGTTGAACCATCCTTGTGCCCCTGAAATGAATTCCAGTTGATAGTAATGTATAATCTTTCTAATTCAGCATTGTATTCTATTTGCTAGTATTTTGTTTAGGACTTTTTACCTGTTTTCATTAGAAATATTTGTCTGTAGTTTAAGGATCAGGGAAACATTAGTCTCATAAAATGAGTTGAGATTTATTGCCTTTTTAATTTTTTGGAAGAGTTTGAGGAGGACAGATTATAATCCTCTTTGAATATTTGGTAGAATTTGCTTGTGAAGTGATCTGGTCCTAAACTTATGCTTTTGGAGAAGGTCTTAATGATTGTTTCAATGTTCTTACTGTTTTTCAGTTTATTAAATTACCCATTTTTTCTTAGTTCAGTCTAGTTAGGTTACATGTTTTTAGAAACTTGTCTCTCTTTTCTAGATTATTGAAATTGGTGACATTCAGTTGTTCATAATATTCTCGTATTTTTTTTAAATTTTTATGTCATATCAGTTGTTATTTTACTTCTTTCATTTATTGTTTTGATGGTTTATGTGTTTTTTCTTTTTGCCTTACTGAGCCTAGCTGGAAGTTTTTCAGTTTTATTAATTGTTTTTGAAGAAACAGTGCTTAGTTGCATTAAATTATTTTACTTTTTATACTCTATTTAATTTAATTCAGCTCTGATTTTTATTCTTTCCTTTCTTCTGCTCACTTTGGTTTCCATTTTTTCTATTTTTCTAGTTCTGTAAGATGTAATGTTAGGTTGTTTGTGATTTTTCTTGTTTCTTGAGATAGGCCTGTAATTATGTGAATTTTTTTTATTATAACTTCCACTGCATCCTAATAATTTCAGAATGATGTGGCTTCATTCTCATTTATTTCTATGTATTTTATTATCTTTTCTTTATTTTTTTCTTTGACCCATTTTAAATAACATGATGTTTAATCTCCATGCATACATGGATTCTCTTGCTTCTTTTTGCAGTTGATCTCCAATTTCAAAGCTTTGTGGTCAGAGAATACACTTGGTATGATTTCGATCTTCTTCAATATGCTGAGACTAGTTTCATGGCCCATAATATGGTCTATCCTTGAGAATGTCATGTGCACGAGAATAAAATGTGATGTCTTGCCTTGTAGAATGAAATATCCTGGAAATGCCAATAATGTCAATTTGCTGTAATGCATCATTTTAGGCTGATATTTTCTTATTTATTTTGTGTTTGGATGATCTGTTCATGGTTGTCAATGGGGTGTTTGCATCCCCTACTATAATTGTGTTTTTGTCGGTTTCTCCCATTGTTTATGTGAGTAGTTGATATATATATTTTGGTGCTTCCTGATTGGGGGCATGAATATTGATAAATATCATGTTTTCTTGTTGTATTGTCCTCTTTATTATTTTGAAATATCTACCTTTGTCTCCTATTACCTTTTTATTCTAAAGTCTGCTTTACCATATATATTAATAAGAATGACTACACTTGCTTTTCTCTAGAGGCCATTTGCTTGATGTATTGTTTTCCATCCTTTCACTTTGACTCTATTTGTTTTTGTAGCAGAGGTGTGTCTTTTGGAGGCAGCATGTGATTGGGTTTCATTTTTTCATCCAATCTGCTACTCTGTGTCTTTTTATTGGTGAGTTCAGTCCTTTTACATTTAGGGTGATGATTGATGTATCAGAATTTTCTGAAGCCATTTTATCTTTTGTTTTCTTATAGGTTACTGTCATCAGTTTCTTTTTTTTTTGTTTTTTTTTCTTTCTGTCTGTTATTTTAGTTTGTTTGTGTTGTGTGGAATTTTGGTTTTTCTTCTGTTTGCTTTTTCATGTTATATAGCTCAATTTTGGATTTTACCTGAGTGTTTGCCACTAAGTTTGTGTAAATTAAGTTCCACATGAACAGTAATTTTGTAAAATATGCTTATCATTATTCGCCTTTGGAAATTCAGGTCTTTACTTCCTCCTCTTTTAAATTTTTGTATTCACCAATTGTACCTATTTCTTTTGACATTTGCTCCAGATCAAATAGCTTTCTTCAGTATCTTCTGTAATATAGGCCTCATGCTTGAGAATTATCTCAGCTTCTCTATGTCTGGGAAGTTCTTTATTCCTCCTTTATATCTAAAGGATAACTTTGCTGGATAAGTTATTCTTTATTGGTAATTTCTCTCTTTCAGTAGTTTGAATACTTCATTTTACCTCCTCCTGGCTTGTAAAGATTCTGCTGAGAAGTCTTTTGCAAATCTGATGGGCTTTTCTTTCTAGCTTAACATGTTATTTTACCTGGCTGCCTTGAGAATTCTATTTCTTTGTTGGTCTTCGACAGCTTCAATATAATGTGCCTTTGAGAAGGCATTGGGATTGCAGTAATTAGGTATTATTTTGCTTCTTGAATTTGAGGATCCAGTTCTTTTCATAGGTTTAGGAAGTTCTCATCAATTATTTTTTTAAATAGATTCTCTGTACCCCTCTTGCTGTGTTTCCTTTCTGGTAATCCATTACCCTTGTGTTATTTTTTTATGACTGAGTCAGATAGTTCTCATAGAGTTTTTTCTTATCTTTTAATTCTCATATCTCTCTTTTCCTGCATCTATGTCATTTTTTATATTTCTATATTCAATATCACTAATTATGTCCTCCAATTTATTTTCCATCTCTTCTATTGTGCTCTTCATCACCAGGATTTCTATTTGGTTCTTTTTAAAAATTTCATTCTCTATTAAAATTTTGCTGGTGTTTGTATGTTTCTATTCATTCTGAGTTAATTAAACTTCCTGTCTGTGTTTTCTTGCATCTCTTTGTGTTTTTCAGAAATGTAATTTTAAATTGTGTCATTAAATCATATATTTCCATGTCTTCAAGTTCCTTTTCTAGAGATTTTTTATTTTCTTTTGGAACTGTTTATTTCCTTGAATATTTATAGTTTTTGATGTTTTTCTCTTCCCTGGCATCTATCTACAAATGTGGGTCTTGCCACAGGTAGATATGAAGGGGTCTTTCATTTACTTCCCCGTGGGTGCCACTGAAACATTTTATTTTCTCCCTTGGGTTACAGTACTTCATTTTCTCTTAATGTTTTGGTCTTCTCATAATGGGAGATTTTGTGGGAGGTAAGCTTCTCCTCTTTTACTCAGTCTCCTTAGTCTCAGTGTACTACCCTCATGGGTAGATATGATAAGCAATGAGGTTCTGTTTTGGCTGACAAGCTTTACCACTTTAAACAAAATAGAAAACAAAAGTACTGTCTCACTTCAAGTGCTATGTAAGGTCAGCCTAGTCTCAATAGACTAAATTCGAGGTGTCAGTAGGGTGACCATTTGTACCATTTGAAACAAGACAGTGCCATTGTTTTCTGTCCTGTTTAAAATAGTACACCTAGTCAGCCTAGCTCTGCACCTCTGAAATCCAAATTCGGCAGAAAATGCCATCCTGTGTGTTTCAGTCTCCCTTGACTCTGTTGCAAGTTTCAGCTGGGAAGGGTAGGAGTGAGGTTTGTTGGGTGAGGTGCAGATTTGTTTGTGGTGCTGTACTCTGTATCTATGATTTCTACCTGGCAGTGAGGGCTCTTCAGGCTACATTCTCTGTATGCCTCGAGATCACTACCTGGGTCCTGGGCTTAGCCACATTACAAGCCGGGTACTCTGTCAGAAATGTACTGGGCCAGAGAATGTGTATGCTCTGACATCTCCAGTTTTTACTTATCCCAGTCTTTCTCCTAGAATCTCATTGAACACCAGGCTCATGTTTCTGTAACTGCCATATGGTCTTAATTCTTAACTCTCCCAGGATTTCACTGTGTTCCAGCCTGTATTCCTCAGCACCTTTTTCACTCCTTCTCTTTTTGGTGCTCCAGACTCTGTCCAACAGCGTGTCCACACCTCCCCCTTGTCCCCTCACTTGCTCACTCCCTTTTCCCAAAAATTTAGGTAGTTCCTTGGGATGAGTGGGTCTCTCAGCTGAGGTTATGTATTGCTTAGGAATCCTTTTGTTGAATTATAGTTTTTTCATTTTGTTGTACTTTCCAGGAGAACTTTCAAGAATCTCCTCTCAAGCTGCCAACTTGAAGAAATCTCTCACTTTTTTAAAAAATCAGAACCACCTGGGTATAGTTCTTCAACAATAATTAATCTACCCAATTGCACAAACACCTAGTTTGTGTATCTCCATCTTAGCTGTGAAACTATAAGATATCTGTTTAAATGACATGAAGAAGTACAGAAAAAGGTATTTGTATTTATTTCAAATGCCAGTCTTGCTACCTGATGATAGTTGAAAAATTTATCAGTCTTTCACACTTTGTTTTTCATCAACACATGTTGCCCTTTTTCTTGTGTTCTTTAAAAACTTCAAAAGCAAACAAACAAAAAGAAAATCCTGTCACCTCTACCTTCAAGTTTGTTACTAATATCCACCCTTCTCACCACCTGAATCACTACTACCATGATCCAAGCAAATTTTATCTCACTTGGAATACTACAAGGGGCTTCTAACTTATTCTTTGTGTGGATAAAAAGGAGGCCACATACTAAACCTGACAAGCTCAGGTGAGGCCAGCACAGCAGGGTCTACAAATTCTGAGACTGAAAATAATCATGTATAATAGCCTGAACATAAAAATTCCTAACTGAAATGGGGCATGGTGGAAAGCCACATCTTTAGCCTGTATCTTTCTCAACAAGGGAGAATCTTTAAGTGAGCTTGTATATTGCCTTTTTGCATCTAAAACAACATATCTTTGGAATATTAATAATTGTATTTTAATGTCAGTAATCCTTTTTGCTGGAAACCCCAACCTCCAGGGCACAACCCCCAGCACAAGAGAAGAAAACCACAGAATCCCTCATTGTCATCATATTGTCCCCTGTTTACCAAATCTACGTGCTATAAAATGCTGATCATTAACTACACCGTACCTACCAATGTAAAAGAAATATCTGTCCTCCAATTTATTTTTATCCAATCTAAGAGATTTCACCACTTTGCTTTCTCTCACCTCTTTAATCACCACCAATAAATTTCATGCCATCCTCCTCCTTTGATTTTCTGAAGTATTTTCTCAATTCATTGAGATTTTGCTTCCTGGTAATTGTCATCAGTTTGTCTAAAATAAACTCTTATGTTCTTTCTCTTAGACTGGATGTTATTTCATCAAAAATTTCATTGTTCAAAGTCCTTTAATGTCATCAATCATTTTTAGAATAGAATTTCAAGTCATTACTATGACCTAAAAGTCCCCATATACTCTCACACTCTGTCTAAGTTCATCTCTCATTTTACCTTTCATTAACTATACTCTAGGCACTGTGGCCTTCTTGCTGTTCCTCAAATATACAAAATTTATTTCTGGAAGTGCCTTTGTGCAAGTTCTTTCTTCATGAATAGCTCTTCTCCAAGGTCTTTGCATAGCTAATAACGTCATAACCCTCAGAACTGCTCAAATCTAATCTTCACACAGATCTTCCAAGATCATACTATCTATAATTATAGCCCTCTCCCTGAGAGCCATTCTTTATTTCCTTAAGGTGATTTATTGTTTTATAGGACTTAACATCTTCTGAGTCTATCTTGTCTAATAGTTCACTTATTTTGCATTAGTCTCCTTACTGCAATTCAATATTCATGAGGATAAAGACTGTGTATATATGATTTTATTCAATACCAAATTCCCTGTGCTTATTATGGTGCCTAGCAGATAGCAGATGCTCAAGAAATACTTGTTAAATGAATGATTGAATAAAATAAGCCAATAACTGTAGTAATATTCACACAGCAGAAGTAATACAGTATATAAATGAATGCATTTATTAAACAATTATATTAATTTTATTTCATTCTCTACCTTATATTTCAAAAATAAAATTTAGATTTGTTTTGCCACTCTGTGCTACAATTTTCAATAACTAAAAAATATTGCAGGAAAAAAGAACCTACCCTATTGTGTTATTAAGGCCATAATGTTTCTTCCTTTATGCACCTATATTATGTTTGCCTGGAAAGTCCTGAGTAGGAAAATGAAGAAATGACTATAGTTACCAGTCTTGAAAGACTTATTTAGCTCCTTATACAAATTATATATGACCTAATATTCAGAGCATATCACATCACCTTCTATTTTAGAGTCACAAATGACCATATGATGTATTTAAATAATAGTGCTCAGATTATATATATATATATATATATATATATATATCCAGAATAAAATTTATTTAAAAAATAAAAGAACCTTAAAAGGCATATTATTAATTCATTTGATATATATAGCTACTATTAGAACCACTGAATATTATATCATTTTGGTTACAAATCATACATGTAATATATATGTCAAATACAAATCATCATGTAACATATGTTTGGGTAACTATATATTACAGATTATAAGGTGGAAATTGGAGGCTAATATTTATAGCATCCTGTTGAAGGTGGGGGTGTATTTTAACATTAATTTGTAATAGAAACAGATACAGTGATGTAGCAAAGTTGAGTCTCAAAAATATTAATATTTTAATAAAGAACTTTAAGTCAGTCAATTTTTGGTGAATAAAACTAAAATGTCATTATAACATTTTTAAATAAATAAAATTACCTTCAAAATTTCATTGCTCATTCTTTTTGAGAAATGTTAATTATCATGAAGTAAAATAATCGCAGCCACATCTGGTTTTTGAAAGATGTCAGTGTATATTGTGTGGAAAGAAACTCAGAGTTGGTATACTTGGTTTCAATTGCTAGATATACCTCTGGCTTGACATGCAACATTTAGCAGATTTCTCTAACTCTTGAATTCTGTTTCCCAGTTTCAAAAATGAAATTACTAACATCTGTCTTCTTTTCCTTATAATATTTCTATTTATATAAAAGTAAGTAGTACCAAATATCTTGGTTTAGAGACCAAAGTGTGTGACTCAAAGTTTATCTGTAGGAAGAGTTTACATTTAGATAGCTACAAGTAATTTTTCCCTGATAACATGCCTACTGTTAGTATCTGTCAGTCAGTCTTATATTGTTTAAGGAATAAAAACTTAACATACATGAAATGTAGCAGGAGCTATGGTCAGAAAACATCTGCATATCTTCATAATATTTAAAATTTTTACTATTTTTTTCTATTTATTTACTAATTAAATATTTAATGAGAAACTTGCATTAAATCATATCAGACTAAACTGTTGTGTTTATTTCTACTCCTTGAAATTTCACTAAAATTATGGTATACAGAAGTGGTAATGGTATAAACCCACAAGGACAAAGAGAATGGCAAAGGAGGCAACAGACAAAGATATCAAACATCTTTTAAAGGTGGATAGCAGAGTGGTAAGTGACTTAGTGGAGACCAGGGAGTGTAAATTGAAATATCTACAGGGAAGAGTAACAGCAAGAAGTAAATCAATTTTCCCAGCAGATCTCTGAAAAATCGAAGATTTGGAGGTACCAGCTAGAGGAAAAGATCATAAAGTAGCAAGGTTTGAAATGAGAAGATTGGCTAAAATTCTCTATACAGAAGTTAGGCTTTCACTCACACACCCCATTCCCCTTTTCAAATTCACACACCTTTTTCTTGAACAGTGCCACTATAAGTAATGATTAGAAGTATAATCTTTAAATAAACATCAAGGTTCCACAAAACCACCTAAGAATAAAACACACCATTTGATAAGGCTTGCTCATACCCACAGAGCTCTCAAATCATGTTTAAGTATTGGTTCTTACATATGAAAATAAATAAAATCTTTTCACAGAAAAGATAATAAAATTCAGAACAGAAAAATCATTTCAAAGCTAAGATAAAACAATCTGTTATTTCTAATCTCAAAAAAATGCAAAAATGTATTTTATCACTCATTTATGAAAACAGAGCAGGGTGTTGTAAAAAATAGCTAGAGGACAAAAAAATAAATAAACCCTCAGGAGTGTGTGTGTGTGTGTGTGTGTGTGTGTGTGTTTGAGTGTGTGTGTGTGCTGTGTGGATGCACACAGGTACACATGTGTCAATGTGTGTATATGTAATTTGAATATTTATCAGAAATGTAAGATAGCAAAGAATAAGTCATTGCCAAAAAAGTAGAATAAAAAGACAAGCATGGATAAAGGAAAAAAATAAAAATAATTAAAAGATCAACTTAGGAGATTCTGTATAATACTAATAAAAGCCCAGAGAAGACAGAAAAAGGAGGAGAGGAAATTATCAAATAATAATTAGGGCTATTTTCTACAACAGAGGATTTCTGTTTCTGTCTTGAAAGGACCCCATACCATGTATTAATTCCATATTGCAGTTGTAACAAAGCATGTCAGACTTGATGGCTAAAAACAACATTCTCTTATAGTTCTGCTGGCCCAAGATATGAAATCTCTCTTATACTTCTGATTTGGACAAAATGCAAGATATTGGTAGGGTTAGTTCTTTTTTAGAGTCTTTAGGAGGAATTTTTTCTTGGCTTTTCTAGTTTATGAAAGATGCCTGAATACTTTGGCTCAGACTCCTTCCTCATGTCACTACAACTTCTACTTCCTATAGTCACAACTTCTATTTCTGTAGGCTGATCTCCCTGTGCCTGTCTCATATGTATAAGGACCTTTAGGATTACATTGATTCCACTTAGATAATCCAAGATAATCTCATACCAATATGCTTAACTTAATCACATCTGTAAACCTCTTTTTCCACACAAAGTAAGTTATTCATTCTATGCAGGTGTTCACTAAACAGTCATCTGAAGAAGGTAAGTCAGGTTCATCATTGGGCTTTTATTTTACTGAGTGAAGGATGTCCAACAGAAGTCTTCCTTCTACAGTAGTCCTATAATCACACAGTTCTCAGTCACTTCCTTTAGTAAATGTTAAGCGAGTAGTTAAAATTTGAAGGAATGTCAAACTATGGACCTTCCCATTGTCTTGATCTGACTCCTACTTCATAGGCCTAATCCTTAAGTCATGCCATAGCTTGATTTCTTATCTAAACATATTTTTCTTTGCTTCCCATCACCGCTTTTAACTGGCCAGCTTCCCACTGGTCATTTTTATGTATTATATTTGTCACATCCTAAGTGTCTGGTAACTTCAATCTAATATTATTTACTTTTGAAAGGCAATTCAGGTCCCACCTGCGACATGAAGCTTTCCTTTAGTGCTCTGATTTGTACTGATATACATTCTCTAAGCTTTCATATATTTGTTATTGTACTCTTTATTTTGGCATTGGATTACCTATTGCCTAATGCTGTTTCCTATCATTTTATGTCTGTGTATTTTGTTCCCTTTGCTAAATATTACTCTTCTTTGGGGACTGTTACACATTCTGGGGATTAGAATGTAAACATCTTTTGGGGGCCATTATTAATCAACAACACAACCCTAATGAAAAATAATTTTAAAAAGCTTTCAGAGATGGAATGGATAGTCAGAAAATGTAGTAAGGACCAAAAATTTAAATATGATCAGGGCTTTCAACTGCAATATTGAAAGCTAGAATAGCAGGAATAAAAGATTAAAATAGAATTTAATGTCCAGTCAAAATCTCTACTCATACATATGTCTCACCTTCACTGACCATATGGTTTCACCCACACAAGAGAATAAACTAAGAAAGAAAAATGTAAGACTGAAGAAAGAGGGGAACCAGTACAAGTGTGTGGTACAGCAAGCCCCAAGTGAAGCCTCAAGTCTCATAATGACAATTGTGTAGCAGAGCTAGAGTGAAATGAGTATAGATTAAAAGGATAAAGAGCTCTAAGATATGAAGGAGGATTCCTATAAAATAAAAAAAAAATGACAGGAGACTAAAACTTTACTTCATAATTTGGAAAATGTTATAAAATTGTTTGAAGATTTGGAAAATTAGTTATAGGTGCATGGAAAACTAAGCTAGTGGGAAAAACAGGCATGCTCCATGCCAGGCAATACAAAATACCACCAAAAAATAAAAAGGAAGTTTAAAAATATACACTAAAGAAGACCCAAGATGGCAGAGTAAACACTGTGCCTGCTTTGCTCTATGAACACATTAAAATTACAAATAAATTACAATAACCAACCTGGAGAACCATTTGAAGTCTGGCTGAACAGAAGTTTTATGACTAGGGATACAAAGACGAGCCCTAAATTTCCATGTGGTGGGTGAAAATCAGGAGGAATGTCTCAATCACAGAGGATCCCCCAGGCGAAATGAGGGACTTCAGCCTCATACCAGGATTTCCAGTTAAAAGAAGTAGTGCTGGGAAGAGAACCACCACCACATCTGCCTGTGAAAAACAGTGGGGATTTCAACCATCCAGGTGTAATGGAAGGCTGCAGGAAACTAAGATGTCCACTTTAAGTGTCTACACACAGACTCAGTCATTCTCAGACACTCACCCTGGGCTCTGACAGAAAGACAGTGACTCAGCGAGCATTGGAAGCATACAGGAAACAAACTGATGTGTGTGGCTTTGAGGCAAAGGTTGGAGAACAGCTGCCACTTTTCCTGAGTTGGGTCCTCCTCCCTTGCTGCCAGCTGGCAGTTGTTATCTTTCTTCTGTTGTGCCTTCCCCACTCACAGCCAAATCTGAATCTGATTGATCTGGTGAACTCTGCTTGCTCCACACTGCTGACTCAGTGGGACCACACCCTATTCAACTTTCCCAAGGCCAGAGGCACTTTATTTGGTGAACAGCCAGCCCTGCCTGCATTGCAATTTTTTTTTTTTTGGAAAACTGTTGAAGTCTACAAGACCCAGGTGAACAGCAAGTGGCCTCAGTGTGCTCTGAGACTTTTTCTGAGTAGCTCCAGACACAGCACTGGCACCAAACAAGAATCTACAGGAACACCCAGTGCACCTGACCAGGAAGACTGTGCCAGGGACCCACAGGACTTCTACTACATAAGATTACTTAAAAAAACTGAAAGATATAGCAGATCTACCTAATACATAGAAATAAATACAGAGGGACATCCAAAATGAGGAAACAAAAATTACATCCCAAATAAAAGAACAGCAGAAAACACCAGAAAAAGAATTAGATAAGATGGAGGCAAACAACCTACCAGAAACAAAGCTGAAAACAATGATTGTAATACTGTTTAATAAACAGTGAAAATTTCAACAAATCGATAGCAAGCATAAAGAAGAACATAGGAACCATTAAAAAAACAGGCAGAGATAAAAAACACAGTAATTGAAATGAAGCATGCAACAGAAGGAATCACTAGACTAGATGAAACAGAGGCTCAAATCAATAATTTGGAAGAGAAGGTAGCAGAAAACACCCAATCAGAATAGGGAAACTTTTTTTTAAATGAGGATAGCTTAATATTCCTCTGGGATAACATCAAGAGCAACAACATTTGCATCATAGGGGTGTCAGAAGCAGAAGAGAGAGAGAGATAGGGATTGAGAGTGTATTTGAAGAAATAATGACTGAAATTTTTTTCTAACCTGACAAAGAAAATAGACATACAAGCCCAGGAGGCACAGAAAGTTCCCAAAAGATGAACCCAAATAGGCCAACAAGACACATCATAATTAAAACAGTGAAAGTTGAAGAGAAAATAGAAGCAGCAAGAGAAAAGCAATTAGTAACTCATAAGGGAGCTCCAATAAGACTGTCAGCTCATTTCTCAACAGAAAGTTTGCAGACCAGAAGGCATTGGCAGAAAATATTCAATGTGATGAGAAGTTAGGGCTTACAACCAAGACTACTCTATCCAGCAGTGCTATCATTAAAAATTGAAGGACAGATAAATTGCTTCCCAGACAAGAAAATCTAAAGAAGTGCATCACCATAAAACCAGCATTATAAGAATATTAGAAAGACTTCCTTAAGACAGAAAAAAAGCAAAATTATAAGTAAGAAAATGGCAATAGCTACATATATATTAATTGTTTTCAATTTAAACAGATTAAAAGCTTCAATCAGAAAACATGAAGGGTAATATGCTGAGTGGAATATCAGACAGAGACACACAGATGAAAGTTGATTTTACTTATATGTGGAATCAAAACAAATGATAAACAAACAAAATAGAAATAAACTCATGCATACAGAAAAAAATTGGATAGTACAGGTTGGGGGTTTGGTTGTTAGAAAGTAGTTATGGGGAAATAAGGTATAACAAAGTCAATAATATTGTAATAATTATGTATGGTATCAGAAGGGTACCAGATTTATCAGAGTGATGACTTTGTAAGTTATATAAAGGTCTCATCTCTGTGTTGTACACTTGAAACTAATATAATATTGTATGTCAAATGTAATTGAAAATTTAAAAATATATAAAAATATACACTATGTAGAGTTCAGCAATAAATAATATTTTCAAACTGATAGGCAAAAATTAATTACTATTTTAACCAAAAAAAGTGTGATATGAGTATATTAAGACAATAAGGGTAAGGAAGTGAAGGTTGTTACATATACAGAGATAGACAAATTATGCAATTATTTATCATTTAATAAGCAGCAATGCAGGCTTATTATTTAGAAAAATATAGGTAAATACCAGAAGAAAGCATCAAAAGATTTAAAAAGAGTTGTCTATGATATGTGGTGTTGGTATTAGGGAAGGATATAACCAAATAATTCTCTTTTTTCTTATAAGTCTTTTAGTACTATTTTATGTTCTTTTAAAAATGTGCATGGATTTATTTATTAAATAAATCTACAATGATTCTACAAGCAAACATTAATGGAGTACTTACTCTGATTAAAAATCCAAGCTAGAGACACTGCCACTGTGCCAGTATCCTGCTCACATGGAGCTTTACATTCTACTGTGTGGCTCTGTCCTCAGTCTTCTCAAAATCTCTGGCTCCAAAGAGCATGCAGTTTCATAAGGCAGCATGTGGGCAAACATTTTATAATCTAATGTTCAGTAGTTACTTCTTACTCTAGAAAATAACTTGCAATTTATATTAAAGTATTACACAAAAATTCTATAATAATGATTTCAATTCAAAAATAATCTACAAATCATACTGAAAGCAAAGCTTTGCTTCTATTCTCTCCATTAAAGCATATTTACCACAGCTCATAAGAATAAATAAATTCAACTGTTTTAACATTTATAAAATTTTATTGAACATTTAAACAGTTTGGATTGCTGTGCTAATCTTAGAAAAACGTTTGTGTCCTATAGTTACGTTTTTCTGAGATTCTTCTACCATCTAGCTTCATGTTATTAATCATACAAATAATTAATGATTATTGAACATTTGAACCATGCCAGAAAGCATACTAAGAGCTATATATGCTTTATTTCAGTTGATCCTCACACAGTCCTACGAGGTAAGAATTATTATCTTCCCATTCTAAAGAGAAAACAGAAGTTGAGAGAAATTAAACTATTTGCACAGTCACAAACCTAGTAAAGGGCAATTTTAAGATTTGTTCCCAGGTCTTATGACAGGAAGAAACACTCTTTTTCTTTTTATTACTTTCATATATACAAGAAAGCATACTGCTTAGATATTTACAGACCTTATATAGTGATAACCCCAACAGGTCTATTTTTTTTTTTGATACCTTATATAGCTTTTACAATACCATTGACTATATTCCCTGTGATGTAGTATGCACCCCATGACTATATACACATATGTGTGTGTATGTATGTGTGTGTGTGTGTATATGTGTGTATGTATATCTATATCTATATTTATTTAAGTAATAGCTGACATTCAACATTAATTTATATTATTTCCAGGTGTACAACACAGTGGGTAGGCATCTATATAATTTTAAAGTGCTCCCCATGATAGGTTCTATGCACATCTTACATCACGCATAGCTTTTTCAATATTATTACCTATACTCCCCTTACTGCAACTCACATTCCCATAACCACTATGTGTTTACTAATTTGAGTTTCCCAATTTTTTCACCCTTCACTCATTCCCCCATTTTCCCTTCCATCTAACTTCATCAGTTGAAGTCTATTTCTGTTTTAAATTTTAGTTTATTCTGTTCTCTAAATTCTACATGTAAGTGAAATAATATGGTAGTTGTCTTTCTCAGTCTGACTTATTTCACTTAGCATGAAAATTTCTAGTTTCATCCATGTTGCAAATGGTAAGATTTCATTCTTTTTGTGGCTGAGTAATACTCCATTGTGTAAATATACCACAATTTTTTATCCAATTGTCTATTAATGGGCATTTAGGTTGTTTACATATCCTAGCTATTGTGAATAATGCCACAATAAACATAGGAGTGAATACATTTTTTCATATTAGTATTTTTAATTTCTTTGGGTAAATACCCAGAAGTTGAACTGTTGAATCATAATGTAGTTTCATTTTTAATTTTTTGAAGAACCTCCATACTGTTCTCCATAGTGGCTTGACCAACTTACAATCCCACCAACAGTGCACAAGGGTTCCCTTTTCTCCACATATTCACCAGCACTTGTTGGTTGACATATTGAGATAGTCATTCTGACAGGAGTGAAGTGGTGCCTCATTGTGGTTTTGATTTTCATTGCTCTGATGATTAGAAATATCGCACATTTTGTCATATATCTGTTGGCCATCTGCATGTCTTCTTTGGAGAAATCTCTATTCAGGTCTTTTGCCAATTTTTAAATTGGTTTGTTTGTTTGTTTGTTGTTAAGTTGTATGAGTTTCTTATACATTTTGGATATAAAACCTTTATTGGATGCTTCATTGGTGAATATCTTCTCCCATTCTGTAGGATGTCTTTTCATTTTGTTGATGGCTTCTTTTGCTGTAAAAAAAATTATTTTGGTCTAATGTAGTAAAATTTGGTGATATTTTCTTTTGTTTTTCTTGCTCAAGAGATATATCTTTGAAAATATTACTAAGGGTAACATCTGAGAGGTTACATTTTATATTTTCTGCAAGGAGTTTTATGGTTTCAGGTTTTATACTTAAGTCTTCAATCTGCTTTGAGTTTATTTTGTATGTAATGTAAGAAGGTGATCCAACTTCATTGTTTTGCATGTATCTGTCCAGTTTTCCCAGCACCATTTATTGAATAGTCTGTCTTTACCCCAATGTAAAATATTGCCACCTTTATCATAGATTAATTGTCCATATAGACATGGATTTATTTCTGGGCTCTCTATTCTGTTTCATTGATCTATGTGTCGATATTTATGCCAATACTATGCTGTTTGTTTAACTTTGGCCTTGTAGTATAATTTTTAGTGTCTGATAGCATGTTTCCTTAACTTTGTTCTTTTTCTCAGAGTTGCTGTGACTACACTATGTCTTTTATGGTTAAATATAAATTTTAGGATTATTTGTTCTAGTTCTGTGAATAATGCCATTTTTTTTGTATAAAAATTGCATTGAATCTATAGATTGCTTTGGATAATATGAACATTTTAACTATAGTAATTCTTTCTATCTATAAGCATTATATATGTTTTCATTTATTTGTATCTTTTTCAATATCTCTCTTTAGTGTCTTATAATTTTCTGGAGTATAGGTCATTTTATTCCTTGGTTAAATTTATTCTAAGGTATGTTATTTTTTAATGCAATTATAAATAGGATGGTTTTCTTAATTTATTTTTCTGCTAGTTTTTTATTGATGTAAAAGAATGCAACAAATGTCTGTATATTAATTATATATTCTGCTACTTTACTAAATATATCAGCTTAAATAATTTTGCAGTAGAGTCTTTGGGGATCATTATACATAGTATAATGTTATCTACAAATAATGACAGTTTTAATTCTTCCTTTTCTATTTAGATGCCTTTTTTATTTTTATTTTCTGATTGCTGTGGCTATGACTTCCAATACTATGTTGAATAATAGTGGTGATGGTGGGCATCCTTGTCTTATTACTAATCTTAAAGGAAATGCTTTTAGCTTTTCCTCATTGAGTATGATGTTAGCTGTGGATTTACCATATATACCCTTTATTAAGTTAAGTTATGTTCCTTCCATTCCAACTTTGCAGAGAATTTTTATCATAAATGACTGATGGATTTCAAATAATTTTTCTGAATTTATTGATATGGCAATATGATTTTATTTTCATTGTGCTTACATGGTGTATCACAATAAAATAGACTTTAAAACAAAATCGATAATGAAGGACATTACATAAAAGAAGGACATTACATAATTATAAATGGATCAATCGAACAAGAGGATGTCACTCTTGTAAAAATATATGCACCCAACATAGATGAAGCACCTAAATACATAAAACAAACATTGACTGATATTAAGGCAGAGATCAACAGTAACACAATCATAGTAGGGGACTCCAATACTTCACAGACACTAATGGACAGATTTTCCAGATAGAAAATCAACACAGAAACAGTGGCCTTAAATGACAGACCAGACCAGATGGATTTAATGCATATTTTTAGAGCATTTCATTCCAAAGCAGTAAAATATACATTCTTTTCAAATGTACATGGAACAGTTTCCAAGATAGAATACATGTTAGGCCACAAAACAAGCCTCAATAAATTTAAGAAAATTAAAATCATATCAAGTGTCTTCTTTCACAACAATATTATGAAACTACAAATAAATTACAAGAAAACAACTGGAAAACACACAAACACATGAAAGCTAAATAATATGCTACTATGCAATGAATGGGTCAACAATGAAATCAAGGAAGGAATTAAAAGGTATTGAGACAAACAAAAATGAAAACACAACAACCCTAAATCTATAGGACACAGTAAGGCAGTCCTAAAAGGGAAATTCAGAGCAATCAGGCCTACCTAAAGAAATAAGAAAAATCTCAAATAAGCTGTTTAACCTTACACCTAAGAAAACTAGAAGAATAACAGCAAAGAAAACCCAAAGTGAGTACAAGGAAGGAAATAATAAAAACCAAAGCAGAAATAAACAAAATTGGGAATGAAAAGACAACACTAAAGAGTAAAGAAATCAAGAGATGTTTTTTTGCAAAGACACCAAAAATCAACAAACTTAACCAGACCTCTTAAGAAAATAAAAGAAGTCAAATAAATAAAATCAGAAATTAAATAGAAGTGACAACAGACACCACAGAAATACAAAATTTTATGAGAAAATAACTTGAGCAACTACACACCAACAAATTTGACAATCTTGAAAAAATGAGCAGATTCCTAGAAATATATAAGCTTCCAAGCTTAAATAAAAAAAGGAACAGAAAATCTCAATAGACCAATTGCTAACAATAAAATCGAATCAGTAATCTACAAACTCCCAATAAATAAAAGTCCTAGGAGTTCCCTGATGGTTTAGTGGCTTAAGGCTTTGGCGCTGGTGCTGTCAGCGATGCGGCCTGGGTTCGATTCCCAGCCAGGAAGCTACCCACATACCAAAAAGCAAAATAAAATAAAATAAAATAAAAGTCCTAGACCAGATTGCTCATCTGGTGAATTTTACTGAACATTCAAAAAGGAATAAATGAACTATCAAAAATAAAAAATCTTAGACAGCAATAGTTCAGTAGTTGCCAGAGGGAAAGGGAGGAGGGGATGGAGTAGGAGAAAAAGGGATTCTAATATATGTAATAGAAAAATTACTCTACTTGGTGAGAACACAATGCAACACATAGATAATAAAGAACTGTAAACCTAGAACCTACATAATTTTACTAATCAATATCACTCTAATAAATTAAAAATAATTGAATCCAAAACATGAAAAGAAAAAAACATGTTAACACATATTCTTCTAATACTATTCCTAAATATCCAGAAAAATGCAGGCTCCCAAACTCATTTAATGAGGCCACCATTTCCCTGATTCCAAACCAGACAAATACTCTACAAAAAAATTCTATCTCTATCCATCTATCTATCTATCTATCTATCTATCTATCTATCTGCCAATATCCATAATGAACATAGATGCAAAAATTCTCAACAAAATATTAGCAAAGCAAATTCAGAAATACATTTAAAAAATCATACAATTGATCAAGGGGGATTCATTCTTGAAACACTCTTAACTACACTTGCTCCCTGCCATTTCAAACATTTCAGTCTATTTCTTGTAACATCAAATTCAAACTCTCCATGGCCCTGTTGGTTTGCAATCTCAGTAGCTTCCCATGTGAAATCTGAAACTGGACCTCACACATGGAGCAAAGAGAAACAAACAAACAAAATATGGTAGGCCACTCTAGATTTGTATATGGTAGGTTTAATAAGTAAGAAAACATATTTGAGGTTTCTCTCGGGCAGCCACAGATAAGTAGATCTCGGCATCCAACCTAGAAGTTTATATAGAAGCCTAAATATAATTTGGTCATACACACTGTCCAGATGGTCTTAACATTTTGCTCTCTTGAGACTGTCACTCTGGAAATGGTTAATGGAATATATGTTCCAAGGACAGGGGAGAAGGGAGGAACCTTTGATTGCCAAGGTTCAGCTCACAGCTCAACTGGTGGTTACATCCACTAAGTGGCCTCTCAGTCCTGACCTAAATGCTCATTTTCTGTCTAGTGACATTTTATTGGCTTAGTTTTCCACTAAATGCCATGCACATATCCATCTGCACATAGTTTCTAAAAATTCTTCTCAATGAGAAATCACTTCCTTTGTCTATTCAGGTATTGTCCTTCCTACTAATTTCACCTATTACATGAATACTTACTAAGCTATTTTGTTTCACTGTGATCTGTTCACCTTTTTAAACATACAGTCATACACCACAAAACGTTTCAGTGAATGATGGACAGCATATATGACAGTGGTCACATAAGATTAAAATGGACCTGAAAATTTCGTATAACCTAGGGATATTGTAGCCATCATAAGATTATGGTGCAACATGTTTCTCACATGTTTGTGGTGGTACTGGGGTAAACAAACTTACTACATTGCCAGTCATCTAAAAGTACAGCACATACAGTTATATACAATACATAATACTTGATAATGATAATAAATGGCCTTGTTACTTGTTTATATATTTACTACATTACACATTTTGTTATTTTAGAGTATACTTTCTATTTATAGAAACATATTTGCTATAAAATGGTATGCTGTGTTTTGCCAAGAGAAGCCTCATAAATTCGACAGTTACCCTGTCTATTGACTGCATCACTTTCTCTTGTGCTTGATTTGATCCCATGTTTTTAGAGAGTAATATGCTATACAGGTTTGCAGCCTAGAAGCAATAGACTGTACCATATACCTAAGTTGTGTAATATGTTAGACCATCTAAGTTTGTGCATGTGCACTCTGTGATGTTCACACAATGAAAAAATCACCTTTCCCAGAACATATCCCAGTTGTTAAGTGGTTCATAACTGGATACATAAGCACTCAGCTACTGTTTTATATGGCATTTACTTGTATCTGGGAATACATATTAAATATTAACTAAAATGAAGACTCTCAAAGGTGTTCATATTGTATATCCCCACCAACAGAATTCAGAAAAAATTGAAACATAAAATGTAGCAAATGAGCATTCATTCAGTTGAACTAGTCAAAGGGTGAAATAATGACTATGTAAAGCAGTTTAATTTCATTACTCTGATTTTTAGGACTAAAGTCAGTGAACAGAGTATTCTATGTGTTTTGTTCATCTTAAGTGTGTGTGCGTGTGTATAAACTATACATAGCAATATATTATATATGGAGAGAGAGAGGGGGGAGAGAGAGAGAGAGACAGAGAGAGAGAAAATAGACATAATGATCTCATGAAGTATTTTTCCCAAGTTATTATAGATAGTATATTTAAAATTTTAGATTTGCCAAGAGCTCATTTCTATAGCCAGGCTTCTAATATCTAAAATACATAGCATTCTAAAAATGAAAAACACATACCTGAGAATTGAAAGAAGCCTCAGAGATTTTTTAGCCTACCTCCATACCTGAGCTGAACTTTGATTTCCAACACCCTGACATCCTGCCTTGTTCATTGTCACATGGTTCTAATTGCTGGTTTTAATTATTAGAAAATGTTCACTGTACTTTGATGTCAGTGACCCTGATGCCATTGCTTTCTCATAGACTATTTCTTGAAAGTCAAGTGTTCTTCCACTCTCACCTCACTTACTGCAAAGCATTGGCAACACAGGCTGCATGGTAATTTGGCAGAAGACACTGAACATCACTGGCATTTATTTTGCTCCTAGCTTGACATTTATTTCAGAAAATACTTCATACAATATGATAATTTTTTCAGACAGAAGGCTCACTAGCTTCCCTTATTGGAAAACAAAGCATATGTGAGGTCAAAAGAGTAGTCGAGATTTCTGCAACTGTACTAATGAGAAATGACACAGTCTGAAATAAGCAATGGAAAATAAAAGAGTGTGGGGAGACTTGTTCAACATCTGATTGAACAGACTACTTGCTTTTCTTTTAACTGTATATTTCTAGGTTACAGATAAAAATATAATACTTTTATGTAATTGTGAAAAGGTCATCTGTCTAATTTTATGTCAAGCCTAAGTGAGAAGAATACATAACCATCATTTGTTGTTAATTATATTGCTTTATAATATTGCTGGAAAGAAACTCATATCAGCTAGGAGAAATGCTAAACAAACAAACAATCAAACAAGCAAACAGTGCCCCAAAACATCTTGGCATCTTTTGTCCTTCATCCATTTATTTTTCCAAAATATACCTTTGTATTAAAAGGTCATGTTATAGGAATTAGCAGTAACATATACTTAAAGCACAGACTGATATCCTATAACATTTATACAATTTTTGGTTAAGTACAACAGTGACTGTTTTAATTGTCTTATAAATATTGCACTGAGCAATAGATTGCCTAAATGGTCAGTTTTGTCTTTCTTCCAGGAATTGCACAATGCTACAAAATCTAAAAACTAAAAATGACATCATAATTATTACAGAATTTTTACAGAGTTATTTATTCACCTTAATTATACTCATCATGTAACTGGCAAACTATATAATTATTATTATTTGGGAAATTGTTTAGCTAAATTATTTGTTTAAAAGATTACTTTTAATTTTTTCCCTATTTTATGTTAAAGTATAATTGTCTGTTGCTTCCTTGTGAATGTGAAGAATTCAAAACAATTGACTTAAGAATAAAAAGATAAAAACCAGAGGGTTTTTAAAAACTTACAGGAGAATCTTTTTGTGCTATTTGTGTTGTGGTTGAGCTGTATGAGTATCTGCTTGGAATGACCACCATTCTTTCGCAGTGAGACAATGCGTAACACACATCTTATCAAAAATCATCTAAGTACAAATGTGTCACAACAGCTCTCCATTACATTATGTAACTGTGTTCAAAAAAAATAGTGCAATGCCATTCTCCTACCAAAGGAACCAAGGATTCTTAAAGAGCTGATTCTAGGATGGTACCAGTAAATATACAAGATGAGATTGGAGCATCTCGTAGTTTCAGAAAGTAAGCAAGTACTTTTAAAAAACCTCCCAGTGAAATGGCTATGTTAAAGGGAGTCTAAAGTCAACTGAAAGAGCTCCAAATGGCCAATTCTAGAACTACTGGACCAAGAAAATAAATAGAGTAATATCAGATTATAACCCAAAGTATAAAATTAATATTTATGAGTTCATATTGATAAAAATGCATAGTTGAATAAGTAAATGGAGGAGAACAGAACTACTTTCTTTGTAGAAGAATCTCAAAACATTTATGCAGATACTACAGCCTCAAGGGGTGGGGGAGCATAATTTATTACACCTTAAGTTTGGGTAGCTCATAAATTATTTTGTTCCAAAGTGCATTATATGGAAAGGGGAATAAAAGAATGACTTGACAGTGGAGAACATGCTAACCTCTACCTCCTTGAAGTGGTAAAGGTCAACATTAACATTGATAAGTCATGTTAATATGATGGAATAAAAAAGGGACAAACTTAATAATCTTTTTTAAAACCCATTACCCTAGTCTAATCATAGGGAATACACCAGTTAAATCCCAGTTGGGAGACCTTCTACAAAATACCTGACTGGTATTTTTTAAAGCTTTTGAAGTTATCAAAAACAAGAAAGCTCTGAGAAACTCTCACAAGGAAAAAGAGCCTAAGGAGACATGATAACTAGATGCAATGTGGTATCCTAGATGAAATTTTTTATGAACTGAAAAAAAAAGATAACACTTATATGGTAGCTTCTCCAAGTATAGGATTAGATCTTCACTTACATGGCAAAAATTCCGAGAGGTAATTTCTCTTCTGCTTATGAAAATTAAAACCCATCTAGAACTCTTTAGAGTTGTAAACTCCATATTCTTCTTCATAGGATTCACAATAAGTACATACTTTGGTCAAAATTGTAAGTTCTTGCTTCTTATGAAGATTTTGCTGGACAAAAACAATTACCATTCAAAGAAAATGTATCAACCAATGTGCTCAGTATCAAACATTCAAAGCACAATAAGACAAGGTCTACTGTCAAAGGTTCTTTGACAGGACAGGGGAGGCGTATAGGTAAGCGTATATGGTATAAAATAGTTGCTTTAAGAGATCCAGTGAAGATGGTGGAGTAGGTAAACACTGTACTAGCTTCCTTTCATGACCACCTCAAAATTACAACTAAGCTACCGAACCACCATCATTGAAAATCACCTGAAATTTAGCTGAACTGATGTCCTATAAAAATATCTAGAAGACAAGTAAAGACCAGTAGGATGGGTAGAGAAATGCAACAGGCTGGTTCCTTACCTATGTGTGACATTTAAATATTGGAAGAAATATCTCTACTGCAGATATCACATCTGAGGAATGAGGGGTCCCAGCCCCATATCAGGCTCCCCAGCCAAAGTTTTCAGTCCAAAGGAGAAAACTCCCCATAATTTCTGGCTGAGAAAAGAAGCAGAGATTGTGGCTGAGTGAGACAAAGGGCTGCTGGTGTGTTTCACCTGTTCTTCTTAAAGGGCCCACACACAAACTTAGTGTTGAAAGGCTGACTTACTCTGAGTTCCAGTGCAGGGCCAGTAACATACAGAGGAGAAACTAAATTGTATGACTTCAGGGTGAGAACTTAGGGGTAGCTTCCCCCCACCCCCCGACAAGAGTGCTGGCAGAATCTCTTGCTGCTTTGTTGAGTCTTCCCTTCTCGCAGTATACAAATGCAAGGAGACACCATATCTGAGTCTCTTTCAACCTAACACTGCTGACCCTGCTCCGCTCAACTTGCTGGCCCACTCAACCTGTTTCCAGTGGCTTTTCCATACAAAAGGCCTGTCTTGGCTAATGCTACAAGCTTTCCTATAATCTCTTAAATATTCACAAACCCCAAACAATCATTGGGCCTTGACATGTCCTGTACCTCTTGTGAAGCAACCCCAAGCCTGGCACTAGAGGGAGCCAGCCTCTGCAGCTTAGCCACTTCCAGGCACTCCAATCTCAGCACAAGTGACAACTACTACAGATCACTTTGTAGCTCATACCAAGAAGCCCCAGGTAAGGTATAGACAGCAGTTCATATTGGTCTTCACCAGTGTCCTTCCAAATGGAACCAGAACAAACACACCTGATGGCCATCTTCAGAAAACACAAGAGTACCACCCAAGCAACTCTAAAAATTACACAATCTAATGTCTGACTTTGAAGGTACTCATTCATTAAAGTTCAATGGAATATTGCTCATCCATAGGAAAAAAAAATGAAATCTTGCCTCTGCAACAATGTGGGTGGACATAGTGGGTATTTGTTGAGTGGAGTAAGACATATGATTTCACTTATATGTGGAATCTAGAGAACAAAACAAACAAACAAACAAAACGAATTCATAGATACAGAGAACATTTTGATGGTTGCAAGATGAGGTGCTTGGAGAGATAGGTGAAGAGGCAGATGGGGGTTAAGAGGTACAAATTGGTAGTTACAAAATCATTATGAGGATGTAGAGCATAGCATGGGGAATATTGTCAGCGGTACTGTGATAATTATATATGGAGTCAGATGGGTTCTGGATTTATCGGGGGAGCACTTTGTAAGTTATATAAATGTCTAATCACTGTATTGCACACCTGAAAGTAATATATTATTGTATGCCAACTGTGATTTAAAAATAAAAATATATAAAATTGTAAAAGATAAATAAAATAGTTGTTTCATTAGAACATTCAAATTTATATGAGTGCAAATAAAAAAAGAAATTTTATTAATTCTAATAGTAGAAACAGGTTTGCATCAGAAATGACATTTAATTTGTACTTTAATAAATGAGTATGAATTTTTCAGGATGTAAGGAAGATTGTGCAAAAATCTGTAGTTAATAAATAGGGGGAAATGAGATTAAAAATTTGAAATGAGAAAAAGGTAAAGTACATAGATGAGTAGGAACAGATGTTTTGATAGAGAAGTCTTGAAAAAGAAGAAATATGACTTTATGAATGATAGGTAATAAAAGAGCTGAGATGTTTATGGGAATGATGGAACCTCACATTTTGATTCTATATTTTAAAAGATCCATTTTATTACTTAGCATGCTGACACAATGAAAAAGAAGTGATCTATAATTTTTTAGACCATGTAACCCACTTCTTTTAAAAAAATCATACAAAACTATTTAAAATGTTGCTCTAATTAAGGCATTTAATATAGATTTTGACAGTCCCATTCCTTGGTGTATAATTCTACCTAGCCAGTCTCATTGTTAGGATATTATTTATTTTTAATTAATTTTTAACACCTATGCACTTATTATAAACTTTACAGTGTAAATTATTGAAAAGCCATCTATATTGCATAATATAACATTTGAGAATTCACTGCAGCTTCCAGGTTAGCTACTAAAGTATTATTAAAAATAAACAGAGAAAAAAATCATACCTTATCATACCCTAGAGTTGATAAAAGAAATACAAATAGATGAATTTTATTTTAATGAGATGATTCTCTCTCCCAGGGCTTGGGACTACACATATAATAAGGGTGTTTTGCTTGGTCTTTTCTTGCAATAGCATATTGCATATTACTCAAGGTTGCATTTTACTACCTGAAGCAGCAAGATACAGCAGAAACACTTGGGACTAACAGTCAAGAGTACTGATCTCAAAGCTGGATTTTAAGGACTCATCATGGCCTTGCCCCTGTCCCTGTATCTTGGATATCTTTAACTGTCAAGAAAAGTAACTGGGAATAATTAGTAATTTCAACTTTTTTGAAGAACTTTTTTTCCTAACAAACTCTTATATAGTCTTTTGACATTAAAAAATGCAAGTAAGGATTTTTTGGTATTAATTTGTTTTATAAGTTGAAGTATATGGTAATTATATATAATAACATGGACCAAAGAGGTCAGTGAGGATCTTTTAATCACACAAATAATTGAAATCATAGGTCATTGCTACACCACTAAGTAACCAGAAAATTGTAATCCAAGGTCATCTCCACAGAACCTAATGTTGTGTGTGGCAGTTTGAAAACCCCTAGACTAGATGTACTTCACAAGGGGCCTCCCTGGTTTTAACATTCAATTGGTGGGAACTGCTGCTACAGAAATAAAATTGTTCAGAAATTCAGATCATGGATTTCAGAGCTACTTTGCATTTGAATTCTTGTCCTATTCCCCAGTTATATGACCTTAGAAAAATTGTTTAATGTAAGAATGATGAAACATTTGCCTTAGAGGGATGTTCTGACTATTGAATGAGATAGTTCACCTAGAATACCTATTGCACAGATGTGCCAGTTGCTAATATGACTAAAATAAAGGAGTTATTTTTCCCTTCTGTTGTGCTAAAAACAGTATAGATGATTACTTTGTCAATCACACTACCATCTGAATGTAAGTCCCAATCACTGCTATAGGCAACTTCCCATTGAGCTACAGCAGCTCAAATTTCATTCATTAAAGCAGATATTGTTGAGGACCTACTGAAAGTAGTACTCTGATAAGCACAAAGACAGACAAATGTGTTTATTTTTGGCATTTTGGACTATGTATGATTATGGCTTGATGTATGCATGAAGCACTAGGATGCACAAGGGGTCCAGGACTTGAGAAGATTTTTTGGAGAGGAGCATAAAGCTACAGGTTAATTTTTAAAGTCAAATGTTATATGCAAAGATATAAATCTTCATTGTTATTTTTATTATTAAAATTCAAATAATAAATAGCACAAAGAGGTTAAGTAAGTTGCCAACGTTTATATAGCTGGTAAGTAGCAGAACTGGGATCTGAATCTAGGTGCCAGGCATTAGTTTATACACTTAACAGTCTGGTAGATTGCATGCTTTATTTTTTTAATGTTTGTCCTCTCATTGTGAGATGATTACACTACAACCCTTTCCATTTCACTAAGTTGTGACATGCTTTGGCCAATAAAAGTTAAGTATAGGTAATGGAAACAATTTTCAAAGGAAACTTAAATAGCCACCTCTTGGTTCTGTCATCACTCTCTTTCCCATTTGATATGAACCAAGAATGGACAAGAGAGAGGCTATTTCTTTACCCTGGGTCTCAAGAACAAAGAAGGCACAGAGAAGCATCATAGCTAATTGATGGAAGAAATATACTATTAATGTTATTGTAAGCTACTAAAATTTTTGAGTTGTTACAGCATTATAAAAACTACTAAAAAGATAGCGATATAACCACTGTATTATAATGAAGTTCAATATGGTTATACCATTTTCTGAATGGTTAGTCTAGATTGTAAAATTAAATTATCGTATGCCTAGGCTTAATATTTTGAGGCTTTTTAAGAAAATCATCAATGCAATAAAGTTTAAATTCGTTTTCATATTATTCTAAGCTATATTAAGGTGGAGCCCTTGAGTTTAGTTACAACACTAAGCTAAAGGTCATCGTGCATAGTTATGATGATTGTACCATTGTGTGTCCTGTACCGTGTAGAGGGGGTGCCACC